>BMAO01022096.1:0-11539 GCA_019973975.1 Trichonephila clavata
TTAAAGGCAAAATTGGAAGAAATCAGTCATCAGATCCAAGCAAAGCATCCACATTATCAGAAACAAGGTATGGGCCGACTGGGTCTGAGCCCAGAGCCTCGCCCTCGACGGAGACCTCTTTTCGTTCTCGACTCAGATTGAATAAGATCACGAACAGAATAATTTTAATGGGCAAATCCCGTACAATTCCGTATGGGCAATTACCGTACATATTCTCCGAAAAACAGGAAATTTCAAACTGTATGTCAACTGGCAAAATTGGCAAGATTGTGTTATTAAATGATGACCATTGTCCATCCCTAGGCCTAAACAAGCATTCAACTTATTTAGTCAAAATGCGGCCATCGGTCGAGTCGGTTTGTGAGATTGTGAATTGTACACATTTATGCGTTTTAAATTAAGTTTGTACGAGTATTTGACAATGCATGCGAAAAATGCCTACTTTTAAACTATCACAGGTATCGCCTGCTTTTACATAAGGACCTAGGGCCTCAAAAAAATCTCAAGATTTCTCTGGGCCCATAGCCTCAAAAAGTTGTAAGACGTCCCTGATCAGAAACATATTCAGATGGCTATTAACAATTTTGTCTTAAATGAGAAGTGTTATAATAATTTCAGATCCAAGTACTGAGTGAGTACAAAGGATGGACCCGATTTTAAAAAATCATATTTTCGAAACTACTGCAAATATTGCTATAAGTGATACATGAACGTAGATAGAAATATGCCAAGTTGTTATTTTCCACCAGGAAATTCTCACACCCACCTGGGTTTGTTGTGTTTGGAGTTCAAGCAAAAGATCAGCCATAGCAAGTTTTAAGCGCAGTTTTATTTATCCCTTTTACTTAATCAACACAACTAAAGTACGAAATGCACATAATAAATAACCGACAGATCAACCGCAAAGGCTTAAGGCTACTAACATCTAATTAAGATTTACTTCACTTCTGGAGCACTCTTGACTCCTAGGCTTCAATTCTCTGTAAATATCTTGCTTAATTATATGACCTCCGGTTGTAAATTTTATTCACAATTTAATCAGTTTTAATCTGCAACTATTTACCATCATCCATCGACCATCATCGCGCCCATAAATGCCAACGCTTAATAGAAGAACTCATTTAACTAAATCCCGTCTTCTTCTTCGAGGGAACGTTTTCAATAGAATTTACAGTTAAAAAGAATACTTTTACTGAAGGTATTTAGATTGAAGATACGCGGATAGATCCGTAACACAGTGATAAACAAAAAATTCAAGATCGCTGGGATTGAAATCCAAACATGGCTACAATGAAAGAGAAGAGTTTTTGCGTATTACAGTATGCACGGGTTTTTTCAGTTATTACGAGGCAACATGCATTTTAAAAAAGAAAAAAAAAACAGAAAAAATGGACCAACCAACAAGAGCACTATGCGATGGTTCATCAATTTAAAAAATAAAAAATAAAAATTGCTGGTGTAAAAGAAAAGCAGCGGACCCCAAGTGTCTCGGAAGAGGTAGCGAAGAGGGTGAAGTACAGTTTTGTTTGAAGTCCAAGAAAGTCTACGAGAGTTACCGCCTGTAAAGTTTGAATGGAAAACAATGTGGACAATTTTACAAAAAAATTAAACTTCAAGCCCTATCATTTGCAATTGACACAACAAATAACAGACAAGTAAGCATTTTTGCAGCTTTTCGATAGAGTGATGCTACACAATGTATGGGATGAAAAGGATCCCAGATTGGACGTATATCCTGTAACAAGAGGGGTCACACGTCAAACATTTATAATTAAAAAACTTGGTATATTTCTCTTTATAATCATGTATTACTTACTGTAATATGTATAGTAGTTGCGATAATATAATTTCTTAAAATCTCGTCCATCATTTGTAATTACCTTGAAAAAAATGACTGGCTACACTCATGAGAATAGCTGAATTTTGTATATACCAGCAAACTTGTGTAATCTATCGAAGTAGATAATAGAATTAGTTACATTTGCATAAGAATATACACAAATAAAGTATCTAAATGAAAAAGATTCTAACCTTTTTTCAATTCCTACTCCAGTTCACAATCTCCCCTACATATATATATATATCTTGTTTAAATTTTCAATCGTTAATAAAATACTTCTTATTCATTCAATTCCAAATACATTTTTTTAACTTGTAGTGGATCCTTTGATGTTAATACAGTTTTTACAAATATTAATTCATTAGTTAAACTTAATTAATGAATAAATAGTCACAAAAATAATAGTCCAACATCCTGTATAAACGAGTAATAAAAAGATTTTTTGGTCAATTCCTACTTTGAATGGATGAATAGAAATTATTTGATTAACGATACAAAATTTGAACAATATATATATATATATTATACATATATATATATATATATATTATATATATATATATACATATATATACACTGCAGTTTGAAAAAAAGGAACACCATGAAGGAATCATCAGAATTAAATGAACTTTGCCGCAAATGTCAATTATAGGATGTTACGCAAAAATAGTAAAGTTTCAGAGCCACCGCACATGCATGGCGTGCGAACTGCCCTCTAAACTGATGCTGAAAGCGTATAAATAGAGCGCTGTAGCAAGACGTTGAAAATAGTTGGTGATTATTATTAAAGGCGAACGTTTAGTGAGACCTAAGTATGCCTCCACGATGAAATAAGGAGAAATTCCAACATTTTACGGATTTGAAAGGGGGAGGAAAATCGGCTTTCGAGAAGGAGATTTTCCTATCACGCAATAGGAGCTCGTGTGCAGCGGAACAGTTCTATAGTGATGCGAGTTTGGAAGGAGTGGACCGACGAGAACCGAACAACTCGAAAAACTGGCAGTGGAGGACAGAAGGTGACGTCAGCTCGCCACGATCGACACCTGCTCCTTATGGCGGTGAATGACCATACAGCTTCTTCCAGCAGTTGGCAGCACGTTAGTCTACTTCTACAGGTGTACTAATGTCAGCTCGTCAATTCGTTGACGTCTGCTGCACCGTGGATTGTGTGCAAGGGTGCCTTTATACAGGATCCTCCTCACAGCAAACCATCGAAGGCTGCGTCTGCAATGGGCTCATGAGCACAGATTCTGGCAAGCTAATTGGCACAAAGTTGTCTTTTCAGATGAATCACGCTTCAATTTGTACAGTGGTGGCAAAAGTCCTGAACACACTCATTTTTTAGCGCAATTTTGTGTTTGACTTCATTTTTCGTTGTGAAATTATGCACTATCTAAATATTGTTATTTATTTTAATGTATTTTTTTATGCTGATTTCAAATCTACTACTAATTTCTTAATGACTAAAATATTTTCTGCAGTAAAGATGCCTGATCACAATAATGTGAAATATGTGCAGAATAAAACAATATAGAATAACATAATATGCAAAGAAAAATAACATGAAAATTGACAAATACGGTATATTTAATAAGCATTTTGAAATTACATTGTTGTCACATGTTAGAAAATCAATATTTTATGGGCCAGCCGTTTGCTTTAATTACAGCTCAACATCTTTTTGGCATGGAATGCACCAATTTCAAAAGATCTTTCGTGACAATATGGCTGAAGGAAAATATTAAAGCTTCAATTAATTCACGTTTGTTTGAAGGTTTTCACTTTGAAATTTCATAACCAATTTTAAACCATAAGTTCTCTATCGGATTAAGGTCGGGAGACTATCCTGGCCAGTTCATTCTATTCACAGTATGGTCTTTCAACCATTTCTGACTACTTTGCACGATAACAAGGGCGTTATCGTCCTGAAAAATCCATGACTGATTTTTAAAAAGATCTATATGCTATGTCAGATGACCTACTTAGTCGTCCCTGAAGCAAAACTGTAAGCTCTTAAGTAAGGTTTTTAATTTTTTTTTATATACAGTTAAGATTTTTCTTTAGCCGATGAGTTTTATTATAGCAATACATTTATTTTCTGAATTTAAAGTAAGCGATTTTTTTTCACTATTTTGGTTTTTCGACTCTTAAGCCCATGGGCCTCAAACCTTTTACCGCCAGGGGCCTCCAACTCCCTTAATCCGCCTCTGCTTACATAGGCACTACTTTAGTTGCCAGAAATACAAAACTGACTCTCGTCACTAAATATTACCTTTTCCCCTTAATAGTCCATAATGAATGTTCCCTTGCCCACGTCAATCGCCTCTTGCGTTGAAATTCAGTCAGTAATGGTTTTGGGCGCGCTTTACAGCCTCGTAACCCAATTTCCAGCAGTCTTCCTCTAACATATATTGGGCACATACTCAAATTTGATGTCAAAGTCCATTTTTTTAAAATTTACGAGGAATTAAGCTTTTTGTTTGAAAGTGAAATTCTGTGGAACAACCTGTCTTCACGTAAAGATGTTTTTCTTGGTCGTCCCTGTCCGCAATAAAAATTTGTTTCAGAAAATCTTTTCAAAGTTCTCACAAAATGGCGCATAAATAACCTTCTTCCTTCAATGTATTATTTGGTACCTTTTATTCTCAGGCAGATATTAAAATTTAGCCATATAATTCCAATACTTTCCCACAAACGCACTTCAAATTGCTTTCAATACACTATATTCCACAAACACACACACACAACTGCATTCAATACAATAAACCACGTTTCACCTTTTTCTTTCAACCCTTTATCGTTACTGCCCTCTGATTGGTTGAAATAAAGGAGCATTTTATTGGTGGAAAACACACTCACTCATTCTTACAGTGACCTTTTGCTTTCTTGTCAAGGTTTTTTCAACATATCAATGAAACTATTTACTTTAGATGAAATCTACAAACAGATTTGAAATCAGCATGAAAAATACATTAAAATCAATAACAATATTTAAGATAGTGCGATAATTTAAGAATGAAAAATGAAGTCAAACACAAAATTACGCTGAAAAATGAGTGTGTTCAGGACTTTTTGCCACCACTGTATGTTCATGATAGCCGCATTCGTAGACGCTATGCCGATGAATGCTGCCTTCCAGAGTGCTTTATCGATCGACATAGTGACCTAACACCCCGGAGTTATGATTTGGGATGCGATTTCGTATCATGGACGATCCAATTTGCTACGAATTGAGGTTAATCTCAATAGCAACAGGTACTCTGTGAAGTGCTACAGCCCGAAGTCGTTCCCTTTCTTAAGGCAACCATGGAGCTATCTTTCAGCAGGGTAATGCATACCGACATGCTGCTAAAACTGTTCCAAACTTCTATTCAGTATTAACACATGCAACTTCTTCCTTGGCCCGGATATTTCACCTATTGAACATCTGTGGGGTTTGGATGGTCGGCGTCTTGCTCGTGATCCGCGGCCTGCAGACTGCACGAACGTTTGGTGCATATACAAGCAATATGAAATTTTCTTCCACAATCAGACATTCAGAATCTGTTTTGGACTCCATGCCACGTCGTATAGCAGCGCTTATTGCAGCGCGTGGTGGCTACATCAAATACTGATTTTGTGCACTTAATATTTTTTTTTGCTTTGAAAATTTCGTTATTTGTTTGTACTAATACAAGTTGTTTGTGCATTAAATTTCATTTAATTTTGATGATTCCTTCATGGTGTTGCATCTTTTACAAACATCAGTATATATATATATATATATACGGAGAGAGTGAACTAATAGTAGAAATTGAAAAAAGAACATGATTTGTCTGCATTGTTGTAACAATAACCCCCGGTTTAGCTGAAAAATCGATTTTTAATGCCAACTTTTGTCATTGTTTTAACAGTTACATTGTAACAACAATGGAGACGAATCTAGGTTGGAGTCGAAAACCGGTAATTAATTTAAATTAATTATGAATTAATATTTGAAAAATTGTATTAACATCAAGTGTTATCTGCTACAAGTTTAAGAAAAACTTATTTGAACTTGATTGTGCGTGGGTGGATGAATAGAAAATATTTTATTAACGATTGAAAATTTGAACAAGATATATATATACAGGGTGTTTCATAAATGATGGGAGTAACTTTAAGGGGTGATAGTACACATCAAGACGAGTAATAGTAAATAGGAAACCAAGTGTCCCAAACGTCTTCCGAAGGAGAAAGGCGCCATCAAGTTTAGGGTCCTAAATTTCAAATGATGATAAAAAACGGAAAAATGGATTGATTCATTTGTGGTTTTCACTAAAATCATTCTTTAAATTAGTATTTTCTTTAAAAAAAAGTTTTAAAGACAAAGTTAAAAAAATGCCGTTAGAGGGCACTCTAGACTTTGGAGTACCGAACAACTACCTTTTACCAGTATTTTTTTTATTTTGTTAAATGTTTACAAAAGCTTAGATTTTAACTTGAATTTTGAGCGCAAAATTGAAACCATCGGGAGCGGTTAAGTGGCGCAAATGTAACCGCGTTCAGGGGGGGGGGGGTTAAAATGCTCGTATGTAATGATCAAAATAAAAAACGATAAAGCAAACTTTAAGAGGCGATAGTACAACACCAAAACAAGCAACATTCATCAAAGAAATCATACTCATAATTTTAACCCGAAGGTGATAGAGGGCGCTGAAACAGATTTCGTTTTAAGAGACAAAAAGGAAACAAAGAACATTTACGTTATAAAAAAAAGTTTAATTAGAAATGATTACAATAATTGTTCGAAACACTGACCATTAGAGGCGATGCATGCGGTACAACGGCGAAGAAGGGATTCACGAACCCTCTGAAACACGTCAGGAGTATCACGCACCTCTCCTGCAGCTGCCGAAAGTCTGGCAACGAGTTCTTCTGCAGATTCGATTGGAGTCTCATACATAAGACTCTTCAGGTGAGTAGTATATAAATGGGGGTTCAACATAGTGGTGGCGGTGGTAGAGATAAGATGGTGGTGGTAGAGATAAGGTTGGGGTGGTAGAGATAAGGTTGTGGGACAGAGGCTGGAGGAGGTTGAGGCTGTGGCCAAGAAAAGGGGTGGAAATCCCACCCCCTGCGTCTGGACCGGGAGGATGGTATCGCCCTTCTGACTGATAAGGGTTTCAGGGCTCTATACTGATAAGATATGGGTAGTGGAAATGTACTTTTAACGATAACGAGTTATATTCTTATATAGTTTTAATTAATTGGGAAGAATTCGGATTTTTTTAATTACGTCATTGGAAGCAAATTTTAGTCTTGATGAAGGGAACCGACTTTTTTTTGGAAAAATGGAACTTAACGTTAGTCAGAGCTATTTTTCGTTTCAATAAATGTTTTTCATTATTTTAAAACTAATTTTTAAAAAAAAGTATATTTACTAGGGGTGCCATTTATGATTGATTTTAATTTCTATGTGCAGACTTAGACTTATAAAAATTCATAGAGAAATCTCCCCCAGAATGTGAGTAACAGCCATAAAATATTTCTATTTCTGCGGACGTTTTTCTAAAAATATAATGGATGGTCAGAGTTTTCTCAACGATTCACCTTTTAAATTGTTATTATTTCAAAGATTAAATAAAAAGCCTTAAGTCACAAGTAAGTTCAATTTTTTTTTCATCTTCCCCCCCCCCCCAAAGTAATGAATTATAGCCTTTTAAACATGAAAGTGAATTATACAAATACAAGACATAAAATTCAAGTTATGAATAATTTACTTTTTCAACAATTCTAGAGAAAATAATTCTGAGAAGGTTAATGTGTGTTATGCATGCAGAAGGTCTAGTCAAGGCAAAATCTATTGTAGAATTTTAAAATCTCATGAATCTAAATCTATTCATTTTCTTATCTCTTGCATTATTATCGCAATTTCTAAAGAAAATCGTATTTCGAAACAATCAGATACCTTATTGAATTTTTCATTTCCAAAATATATTTATTCACAGCTGTTTTAGTTTATAGTTTTATATTATAAAGAGAGATATAAACAGCATTTTTATTCCCACTTTTCATTATTTTTCCTTTTATGGTATATTATAGTTTTTTTAAAAGT
The DNA here is from genome assembly GCA_019973975.1 of Trichonephila clavata. Lineage (NCBI taxonomy): Eukaryota > Metazoa > Arthropoda > Arachnida > Araneae > Nephilidae > Trichonephila > Trichonephila clavata. The sequence goes on from BMAO01022096.1 coordinate 7,917, forward strand.
GATTATTAAAAAAAAAATTCTATTTATATGAGTGAGTTAGTGAATAGTATAAGAAAATTCATTGCGCTCCCTCAAGAGCACGTGTAGACAAAAAAAATACGGAATTAACCACTCATAACAAATGCAGAATTCTTAACAATCGAAACAGGGAAACATCAACATAGAAAATCGGGAAAAGGTGACTGTAAATTGATTTCTTAAGCTTCAAACTTTTTCATTACATTTTTTTCAAACTTAAGCTTCGAACGGAACCCTTAGAACTATGGGGTGATTTCGAGGACCCCATTCCTAGAATATTTCTTTAAATAATATTTAAAGTAGATCAACAAGTAAAATAGGTACTTTACGAAAAAAACCATTTTTAAAAACCTGTATTGTTTATTAAAATTTAACATAATTTACTCACACATTAATAATATTAATTTGTGATATTTCCAAGTGTCACCTATACCATGCATTAAATTTAGTACTTGGGATATGCATTTTTTCCCCTACACAAGCTGTAGAAGTCTAGCCCCATTGAAGTTATATGCATTTTATATTATGATTTTATAATTCGTTTTTATATTTTTTGCCACTCACGTTGAGAAATGTTTTGCATTTAAATTCATTGTTCTGAATGGCATTAAAATGTTTATATCTGTGTGAAAAACTCTTGTGTATTTTGTATGAATTTGCAACCTAAAATTTAAGAGCTGTTCTTGCTTAAATCTAGATTTGCCATTGAATCTGTCGATAAGTTGTTCCCTCTCCTTCACTATGGGTCCCCACAATTGTATAAAGGTGTATTTTCCATTACAAAGCTATTGTACAAAACATTTCGCTAACGAGTGTAAAATTATTCCATAGTAGACAAGACAATATTATACTAGGTGGTACATATAAAGAAGAAATGTTTTAATATTTTCTTATATTACAATAAAATTTAAAAATTTTTAATGGGTGGGATGAGCTTCAGAAACTTGTGGTTTCACACACTTCTCAGAAAAAACGTGATTTCATTTTGCATGCACTTTTATATTTTCCTTTTTTTATTGTCACTCGTGGAACTCCAGGGTTCCATGGAACACAGTCTGAAGACCACTGTCTTAATCGGACCCAATAGAAAACTGATCAATCAAGAGTTTATTAGAGATATTAAACATTTACTTATATATATACTTTCAATATGCTTTGTTGAAATTTCTTCAATTTTTTTTTGAAAAATTTTTCAGGGTTTTCGTTTTTTTATTAAATAAACTTATTTATGAGAGCACTTGTTTTCTTTCAGAACAGCACTTTTTTTCCTATTTTATATAGGTGTAAAATAATTATAGGTATTTATTATTTTTTTCTAAATAAGTTATGAGATGGAAAAATTCTTTCCAATGAAAGCTGAGAGGCATCTCTATTTTATGTTTTAAGAAATTAAACCAACTTCAATGACAGCTGTAATTATAGTTTACATATTTTGAATATCGATTTAAAAATTCAAATAGAATTCGCGTACACTCAATGGACAAATAAGATTTTTATGATTTCCTTAATCCATAGTTTTCTTAAAACGTTAATAAGCGTTTTTTTTAAATATGTATAAATATCAAAAACTCAGAATATAGTTTAAAAAATATTTAATTACTTTTAAAAGTTAAATATAATGTCAACAAGGAAATTTTATAATGCTGAGAAAGGAATGTTTAAGAAAATTTATATTCCTCTTGCAAAACATGATTAACGTTTTAATCAACGACGGAATTAGATTTATTCAAAGAACATAACCCTTTTATAAAAATAGCAGCATAGATTTAGATGTGATTGTAGATCACAGCCACAATAAAAAACTTGGTTAACTGCATTTGGATAATTTCAGTACGTAAAACAAAAACAAAAAAAATCAAAGGGAAAAGATTTTTTTTTCTCCAAATATCCTTATTAATAAGAAATTTTTTTCTAATTATAGAACATCATACACATATGAATATAATATCGAATAGCACACCACATTTAATTCCATCATATGTGATACCAAGGAATGCATGTATCTTTGAATTTTATTTTGTAGATAGAGTGCACAAATGAGAGAAATTTACATAGCTCTGAAACAATGCTATATATCTTTAAACTTGTAAGGTATAAAAATTGATTTTTTTTCATTTGTCGTGCAAATGTTCTTTATACTTAATACATTTAAAACGGAATATAATATAATTTTTCTATACCCATCAAATAATTTTTACGAAGTTTGAGTTCCTTTTCTGTTTAATAATAGTTATTGTTTAATAATTATTGTCTGCTTAACAATTACTATTGTGTAGACAGATAAAGTCGAACTTTTTTTTACTGTTCTTAACAAGAAAAATAAAATTAAGATACACACTAAATTTTTTAATATTCCTCCTTCATAAGAAAATAAAATCATTTATTGCGATTTGAAGAAAGTCAAAATTTTAAAACGTTCATGTAAAATGAAATTCGAGTAATGATTTACACAACTAATCAAATTTATTTTGCAAAATTTAGCAAGATTTTTGAAACACTTAAAAACTACTTATTTGATCATTTACTTATTCTCCCAAAGTCTATACCTTTTGTATATCAAATTCACAAAATGTTAAAAAACTTGGAGTATTAAATGTTTGCATTACTTTTTTTTAATGTCAAAATGTTGCTCTGATGTTGATAATTGTTGAATAAACTATAGTTATTCCCATAAGATAGATTTAATTATAAATAATTGAATATTGTCCTGTTTTTCATGAAAAGCTATTAAACATTTCTTACACTTAATAGTTAAAAGTTAAATAATACCGAATAAAAAAAAGTTTTATTATAAACCAGTTAAAAAATGTCAGATTCTTTTTTCAATTAATTTCGCTTTGAAATTTGTAACATGTGTTCTTCCCCAACATACTTTACAGTTATCATTTGTATACGGTCAGATTAATATATCAACTGGTATGCTGCAGATATTCTTCTAATCTGTACACAATGCCTCTTGAGAACTGATTCATGAGTTGTTACAGAATTTCACACAATGAAGCTTTAAAAAATCTTGTTTGTCCCACGACTCGTCTCACGTTTGTATGTTTTTGACTCCGAATTTGGGGCTGCATCTCAATTGGTTAAGTAGTACAACTTTTTCCCTTTAGCTTGTCTTTTCTGCATATCGGGTAGTCATTTCTAGTGACTGATTCATAATTATTACTTGGTTGTAATGATTTCGAATATTGATTCAAATGACCCAGCTGCGTTTGGATTCCCATGTGAACTCAAACAAAGCGCGAGATCTTTACCTCGAATAACAAGAGGACGAGGCCGTCCGACAAATCTAGAGTTTAATATACACAAGAATAATCTTTTATCTCGAAGGAATAAAAGTCATTTCGTTTATTTTTTTTATAAAAATATATAAATATCAAAAGACGTTTGTAGCAAATTATACGAGGAAAATAAATACTAATTTTTTTAAAAATTAGTTCATAAACTTTAAAAGTAGAAGAGACAAAATTTTATACCAGGGTTATTAATCTGAATATTTTTTAAAAGTGAGTTTCCATAGTTTTTCTTTGATTTATTGAAAAGTGATTTTGGCTAAGTTGACTATAAACTCTTTTTTAAAACAGATATTTCTATGGTTTTATTTT
>BMAO01022097.1:0-80837 GCA_019973975.1 Trichonephila clavata
TATTTATGACATATTTGTATCACAGGATTCAATTTCAGTTTGTATTTTTATACAAAGCTCTTTCAAATTTATTCTTCATATATTAATTTAAGTAATATTATACTATATTTATAGCTTATATACACATTTCAACAAAGTTAAGTATTTTATTTTATAATATAAATAAATATATATATATATTGCTTAAAACAAATCCATTTTTTTTAATTAAAATGTAAAAATCTTTCTAAAATTTATTGCCTGCATTTTTTACCTATACTGAAAGGCATTTTACAAATAACAATAACAAGGCTTTTCCAAAGTCATTTGTACTCTAAACACGTCTTTGTAATAATATATCAGTGCAAGCAATTGGTTCATAAAATGATGCAGAAGAATAAAGGATGATCTGACTTTTGAAAAGGAAAGTATTATTAAATAAGTATTTACTTTCCTGTCTAAAAGAGAATGAGTTAGATGATAAAAAAATATTTTATAGTTAGTTTAAGGACATTTGGGTTAGATTACTTTAGAAAATATGCTAACTAAATTTAACTTTCAGTTCCTTCACAAAAAGTAAAAAATTACATTCTTTTCAAACTGCTCTAATAATATTTTCTTCAAAAGTTCCATTTTAAATATATTCTATTATTTTTTAATGTAAAGAAAACAGGCTGATCCGGAAGACATTCTTCTTTCTTTTCTTTCCTAGACGTTCTTCTAAAAGCTTTCTGCAGAAAAGAAAGGAATTTAATGTTTACTCGTGAGTTTTTAAAACTATTTAAAGTAAGAAGATCTGAAACTTCAAGAATATATTCCGTGAATATTTTTAGAAGTATTATTTTATCATTTTTATAATTTTCGATTCCACACGTTTGTCTAGAATGTTTTCGATCAATGTTCTTTTGCATTCGATAGTGCTCAAATAATATGAATTTTAGAGATCCTGGCCATTTTTAATTAAAAAATCTTATAAAAAATCTACCTGCTCGGAAGGAAAAAAATTAGAAAACAATGCATCAATGTTATCATTATGTTTTTAAAATATATACAGCATTGAAATACATATGTGTGTTGGTTTAAAATGAAATTATCATACCACATTATCTTTGTACACAGCTATATAAATGCAATGGACGACAAAAGTGTTCGTACACCGGCAATTCACTGTAAAATTTCATGTTTTCAACTAATACAAATTAATATATTTGAATTGTAATTTTTTGATGTTATCTGCAACTTATTTTTAATGGAATAACGCTATCAAGTTTTAAATTATAATTTAACTATTATTTAAAAAAATTAAAAATCAAAAAGCTACAAAAATATTACCCCCACAAAAGTCTTTGTAAACTTCAAAAAAATCTCAACATAACTTTAAGTATTGCATTTTTTTCTTAATTTTCTTAGTAGGATATATTTTATCGTTTACAACAACTTTTGAACATCTTGGTACAGATCTAATCAGTTTTTTTTTGTTGTTATTTTAGCATCGATATTTCTCCATTCTTCTGTAATCACTGTTTTTAGTCCACATTTTGTTTATATGTCTCATGTTTTCTTTTTTTTTAAAATTAAATTATCCTAAATATGTTCTACTTATCTTAAATAAGGTGTTTTAGGATGTGTTTTTAAAATTTGGGGACAGTTATAGGGATGCCAGCGGTGTACATTGAGAGCAGTGCGCTTGACGTCATTATCGTGTTAAAAAATTAAGTCGTCTCCCGTATCTAAATTTTGGGTGAATTCTTTTAAATTGCTCTTTAAAATATTTAAATAGAGCTCATTATTTAAAATGTTATCAAACAATAAAAAATTGTCAAATACTGAAGCTGATTTATACCCCCACGCAAGAACACTTCTACCTCCTTACTTCACTGTTCCAACTAGATTCTTCAGATTAAGTTTGAGAAAATTGGTTGGGAAGACAGAAAATTCAACATTTTTGGCTCCGAATGGTGTATAATAGTTTGTAAATGAACAAATGAGAGAGAGAGAGAGAGAGAGAGAAACTTAATCCAATGAATTTATGCGGAAAAGAAAACTTTCCCCCTTCTGCTAAGCAAGTAAAAAAGTATAATTTGAACTGATAAGTTATTTTAATGTTTTTACACTTTTATATCAATAATGGCTAATGAAGCTACATCATTACTGATAAGTATAAATGTACTTAAATTTATTCGCAAGTGGAAAATATAGCTTTCTTTTTTTAGTTAAATGTACCAATCCAGATTTTATGAAATATTTTTAGCAAAAATAACATTTATTGCACAACAATGAAATCTCTTCTTCCAGCGTTTGGTATATATATATAGAAAATACTTTAAAATATATCGTGGTGGCACAAATAAAGTTTACAGGGCAATGATAAATTTTATTGCAATAAATTAAAGTAAAGGACTCTAGACCCAATAAATACCTTAAGTTTCAATATCTTAAGGTTAAAATATGTTTAAGAAATATGTATCCTTTAAAGGGAAAACGACAAATGATTTGTTACCTTCCGATTCTTTATCTTTTTCCAAACGTGGTTAAAAAATGTCACGTTTTATTTGTGTGGGGTCTAATTGACACATTTGGCACAAGTTTACTTTGTGTGTTAAAAAACATTTCGTATGTTTCATTTTTATCTATTAACAGCATTTATTATTGTAAGAAGTTTATTTTAGTAGATTCATATTTGATCTTTCCTTTTTTTTCCTTCTTTCATTTCAAACACTCTTTAATTAGTCTTCTGATTTCGCTTAAAAAATCGAAATTATTAAAACACACAAATAACTAATTCACAAGTTTTAGTTTCAATATTTATTAATACACTGTATTTACATTATTGTAGATAAGAATTTTTCTATGATAAAATGATTTATTATAAATATTTGCACGTTCTTGGCTGATAAAGGCTTTTTGTAAGGCCCATCTCATCTCTCTGAAATTTTATCTTTTTCAGAACAGTATTCTTCAAATTTCCTCGTTAAAGGTGCTATAAAACGTAAATTTTCACGTTTGACAGATATTAATAGTTTTATTATTATTATTTTCACAAACTTTTTTTCTCCTAACATTTATGTTAGTCTCCACAAACATTTTTCCTAATGCCTTTATAAAAAGACGCCTTTTAAACGTTTTGTGTTCATTGTACGATGAATTAACATGCATAAAATTAACAAAAACCTTAATTGTGCACTACATCAATCATATTATACAATAAACACACCAATCACCTTAATGTTCTTCTGCAAGCTTAAGAGGTAGTTATATATTATCCGTTTTGTCTATTCCATCTTTTGTTTTCGGAACAAAACTGTATATATATTTTTCTGGTTTATTTTCCTTTTGTGTGAAACTCTTCCCATCATATTGAAAAACGAGCAAAATAATATTTTTAAGAACATTTTAAATATGTATATAACACACAAGAGCCATTCAGGTTCCAAAATATCCTCCTGATTGTCAGAAATTTTGGCATTTGATAAGTGATCTGATATACTAATCGTTTTCATTGAATTCAAGGTCACCCATTTTATAGAATTGAACTCTGCTCGTGTAACAGCTTTCCAAGCAGGACCAGCGCGCAGTACGCAACCCACGATTCATGGTTTTAGCTTAAATTAGTAAATAATCAGTTTTTTTCCCCACACGATAGCTCCCATTTTTCCTTATAGCGTGACGTCCATATCTCTTTCACTCATTCGCATGCTTTTCTATGCATACTAATACTACGGGTTCTTTAAACTCGGGGGGGGGGACGTGTAGCTGAACAGTATGACGTTAACATTTACTCACTCAACTCTGGTGGGTCAACCAGATTTGACCAGAAGGTTAAATGCTACTGCTTTTCATCCCTTTACTGATTTAGAAAGAATCTACGACACTTTTCAAGCAATACATATCTAAAACAATGCATAGTTTGAGGAATATATAAAGTTCCTACCATCCAATTTGAAATCTATGCAATATATCAGTAGAATAACCTTAGAAATGGGTCGAATAAACCCATACAGTTTTAAAAGTCATACACTACTGTCTACATACCTTTGGAGGACTTTGCTGTGCATTAGGCTGCTCCATTTGTAATAACAAAAAATGTTTAAGAGCCTGGTTCTATTTTAACCCTATAAGTGGTCAATTTTTTGCGTAAAATGTTTTTAATGCATATATCTAAGTATAATACTTACCAAAATGTGAAACTGCGAGAATTTTATTTCAATTTTCAATTTTAAAGTTTTCAGACTATTTTTCATTTCATAATTATGGAATAAAAAACTTCCTAAGATTTTGTTTTTCATAAGAACTACATGCTATGAAAATAATGTTTCATATATCTTTCAAGAATTTCTCCCAATATTTACAAAAAAATTTCATTTTCGTACATCTTTTTAAATGATTGAGGATTTTGTGTGTGTGTTGTATATATATATATGTATGTATATATATATATGCAAACACAATTCGAAGGATATTGTAATACTAAATCTTACAGTGCAATACAGACAGAGATAATATCGACTTTTTTGGATTATCTCTTCACTTTCCTTTCTTTTCAAGCAACATATTGCACATTGCCTTGCGAATCCTTGCTCTCCATCGAGTAATTTCAAGAATCTAAATTCCGGCCTCAATGATAAATTCCCGCCTTTAGCAAAACGAAAATTCCCGACTAGAAGTATTTCAGTACTATGGACAAACTATATGTTTTAAAAGCTCTAGCAATAATAATCTCACTATAAAAAAATTAAAATATATGCAAATCAAAGATAAAAACATCAGTGCCCGTACAGCGTATTGGTTTACTTGCTGTGGTCGGCTTTCGGTAGTCCGTGCGGTGTACGGGTAAACCAGTTAAGGGGTTAATGATGAACATTAGCGTATTGGTTATAAAATGTACTATCAACAATTTTAGCAAAATTTTATTTCGCTTATGATCAATGTGTATTCAAGAATACTTTTACGTGTTCTTTCGGCATTTATGGATTGCTCAGTTTCGTTCTTTAATATGATGTTATAGTAATTTAGGTTTTATTGATCTTTTTAATATGATTCCATTATATTTTGTTAATTTTAATTTGATTCGGTATTTATATCCGAAAGTTTTCATGAAAATTAGCGGTGAAATGAGCTTTATCATCTACTTTTATGAATAAAATATATTTCAATTGCAATCAGGAAATGAGATTAAAAGAGAAATGGAATAAATGGGACATAAAAGCTTATGCTATAATCTAGAATTATTTATGTATTTCCTTTTGTGGCAGTTAAATAATGAATTTGAGATGTATCGAGTCTGCAGTTAAATATACACATGCTTCAATAATTTGTTGATAAGTACTTGCCTTAATTCCCTTAATTAGCGAAAAAGAGCACCTCATTACTTCTATTATATCTCTCAAATATGTACGAAAATAAAAAGTTTGTACAATTTGCCGAAACAAAATTAGTATTTAGATTATCAGATTTAGGAGCAGAACTCTGATATTTTTAATTCCTTGCGAAACGTGCAATTCTACAAAATTTGAGGCTATCAATTGTATTTTTTGTAATATATAGTCTTTTATTGTATTTTTTTAAAAACAAAATACTGTTTTTTTCTTTTTTAGGAGCCTAAGAGATACATTGCTTTTCATATATTTATTCATTTCATATGATGTTCACTTCAAAACTATATTTTATTTCCGAAAAAACCGATTAAAATGTATTATACTTAAATAATGTGAATTTCAATATTTTATACCTATTTATAAGACAACTATGCAATCGCGCTATTTTTTTATTGACGGTTATATATAGTACCCTGTTTTTTTTTTTTTATAAATAAAATAAAACATATTTGCACTCAAACTTGGTCTCAAGTAATATAAAAGTATTTTTATGCTCCAAACTGCGTGATGATGTGTAACAAATAGATTATTTTTTTACACTAGGTAACAAATAATATTTACAGAATATAATTTATTCTGTAAATATTATTTTTTGCTATAATATAATTTGTTGAATATAATTTGCTTGTTATCTCATGCTCTTTCGCATGAGATAACAAGCATCTTATTTTGTCTGGAGTGATTGTTATAAAAAATATGATATACACTTAGACTTAGTCTCAAGTAATGTAAAAGAATTTTTTGCATTCAAAACTATGTAATAATGCATAACAAATAGATAATTTACAATAGGTAATAAATAATTTTAACAGTATGTAATTATTTTAAAAAGGAGTATGACATAAAAAATATCCCTTTTTTTCTGGGGTAATTGGTGTGAAATTCAGCAATTAAATTTTTCTGAAAAATATCGACTTTGAAAAGTTTGTGTTCATGCAAATAAATTTAATAAGAGCTTAATTAAAATAAAACTTATGGCTTATACAAGTCAATCTGTCTTAAGCAGATAAATATTATTTTAACTCAATTTTCCTTACATCAATCTAGATGATAATCTTTCGACAAATACTCCATATACGCTGTAAAATATAAACTGTTTTTATTACATAAACAAAGAATAAATATATTTCCTGTAATATAAAGAAAATGATTAGTTCATTTAAATATCCATTTATGCTCATCATATAATTTTAATTAATGTTCTAAACAGATAACTTGAAATGCACTTGCTATTGTAGCGATAGAATATTTATAAATCAGGGTTTGTTCTACTCGACAGACTTCATCAATAATTCATATCGATACGCAATAAAATGGTAAAATCAATTCAACCCATATTCATTTACACTCTAAATTGTCCTTATCCTAAGTAGGAATAATAGCGAGGTAAGGGGATGTGTTACAATACATAAGATTCCCTTACAGTTTTAATGTCCCCTCTATGGGTTTTTAACGTTACAGAAATTACCTTGCATCCATAAATAATTTCACATCCCACATAACTAGTATTAAGACGATAGCTCAAATTTAGAAACTAACTGAATAGTAATGAATTACTTAAAGCTGGTTGTAGGATTAAGCCAGCTCTAAGCTATTATGTAATAATTTCAATTGTAATAATGAAGTAATAAAAAGGGAAAAAATAATAAAATTGATGGATGAGTGTTTCATTAAACTGATAAATAGTCTTAAATGAGAAATCAAAACTATATAGACTATGTAGTACATTTGGGTTTCAAGAGTAATATTTTATTTCAAATCATTTAAAAAGGGTTATAATAAAGGATTTTGTATTTGAGACTCTATATGCATTATTTTTTGATAATATTTAAAAAAAACAATTTATGCATTTATATATTTAATTCAAAACTTGAAATCAATATATACATGATTTGAAGCATTTGGAAATTTATGCTTGGAATTGAAAAAATAATTTATAATTATGTAAAGTAGTTATTTTGATAAGAGCAATAAATAATCTAATCTTTTCAATAACAGAGGACAATGAAATTGTTGCAATTTTATTGAAGTATGTTAGAAAATAACAGCAGTATATTATATTACTGTACTTTGAAATGTAATTAAAATTAATCGTGAGAGCAAAATTTATGTCTACGTAGAGTGATCCAAACAATCGGGGACAAGGTGTAGAAACCCTTACTCTGAATAATTTACAGCACTGCAGCATATCCACCTTAAAAGTAGTACTCTTGGGCGAAGATATACTTCTGCCAGCTTTCGCATAACTTCTGGAAACACAGCTGGAAGCCATTTTTCGCAGCCACCCGTAAGGTCTCCTGCGATGCTGCTTTCCCTTCATCTGATAATACAAAATGGCGTCCCTGTAAATATTTTTCATTGATGGGAAAAGATAAAAGTACCACGGTGCTAAGTCTGGTAAATAGGGAGAATGCGGAAGAACGTTAGTGCGAGTTTTACGAGGAACTATTTTACCAATTGGGATCGATGTGTTGGTGATTTGTCATGCAGAAGATACCAGCCATCTCTCTGCCAGAACTGATACCGTTTACGATGAATGGATTTCCTCAAATGATGTCTTCGAAAAGCATGTAAGTTCAGTGATTTGTGCTAGTGTTTAAGGATGATCTTTTCGAATACATTCAGACACTTAGCTACATTTTCTGCTTTCCGTGAAGTCGAAGGTCTTTCAAAGCGTTCATTTTCTTTGATAGATTATCTGCCCTCTTTAAAACGCTGATGCCATTCGTAAACCTTGAATCCTACCATGGTAGATTCACCATACACCTTACTTAGCATTTCCAAAGTCTCCATTGGTGTTATACTCAAGTATTGACAGAGTTTAATGTTCAACGCAGTTCACGAAAAGCCACATTTCTTACATCGCGTACCTAAGCTAACTTGCTTTGGAAGATAACAGCTGCGCTTGTGGTTCGTTCACATGGTATGGACTAAACCAACATGGACAGGTAGGAGAGGGTTGGGCGAATCTATTTCAAGTAGCTTTTAAGTACTTGCTTTTGTCATCTGTAATGACCACAGTCCCCGAATTTTCGATCTGTGAGTGCTACTTAAATATGTATATGTGTGAATTTGTATCTGCGTAAATTGCCTTATACTTTCCATATTTTTTCATAATTTTATTTAAAGTTAAAAAGAGAATTACATATGTATTTAGCTAATATGTTATGCATTGCACAAAATTTGGACTTACTGCAGTTCATGTATTATGTAAATTATCTCTATAATCATGTTGAAGTATTCCTGAAACTTTAATTATGAGCTGCAATTATTAGTATTAAAAGATTTCTATTGATGCGGAATAGTCAGTTCAGTTAAATTTAATAGATAATGTCTACACTGTATCTTAATATTATGGTGTTGTTTCTTTTACTATAAATAATGCATTTTATTAAAACAAAAAAAAAATCACTATTTTCTTTTTTGTTTCAAAATATCGATAAAAATCATTATGTAGTAGATCATTAGTTTCAGCAGACAATGGGTAAATAGTTAGTCTAATTCCATGATGAGAATCTACAATACATCTATTCACCACTAATTAAGAAGCAAAGTTAGCTAATCCATACTTCTGTCTAGTCAGATTTTTTTCATCTGTTTTATTTTCATTTTTACAGATTAGATTACACATTCATTGATTTTTTTCGCCATCTTTTTGGTTATTTTTTGAAACACCTTTGTTGAAAAATCCGTTTAAATGTAAGATTGTCTATAAGAAATTTATATTATTCATATTTTAAAATAAGTTATTTCTTAAGAATTTGGTTTTGTTAGATGAAATTAAATTCTAGAAAGCTATCTTTATCAATATAGAAAAATAAAGTTATTTTTAGTTTTAAATGCTTCTCTTTATTCTAATTTTTTAATCTTACACTAAATCGAATGTTCATACCAAATCCAGAAATGCATTTTCATTGATTTCTCTTGCACCTTTGGGACAACTTTGTGGCATCTTTTGTTCTGGGAATTTTATTTTGTGTAGTAACCGTGCTATAAACAAATAAAAATTGCTGTAGTGAATAGAAAGTAGAAGATTAGAACATGATAATAATACAATCAAAGGATAGGTGGAACGAATAAATTGAAGACTTTGGAAGTGAAACTTTGTGAAATAGAAAACTCCTCAGTAGAGAATTTTTGAAGGAACCTACCCAGAAAAGATCCATATAGCGAATTCCAGGTTTTCTGTTAGAAGATTTCTGCTTAGGGATTGTTAGCCATAATTGAAACATTTTTATAAAACTTATTTTATAAGATGATGTTTTCCACGATGGTGCTCAACATTATCCAGTACTGTATTTGAAGACATATTTGAAATAGCATTTTCTGCAGTTAGATTTTTATCGGATCAAAAAAATGAATTTTTTAAACAAAATAGTTTAGATAACACCAGTTGAAGGCTCCTTATTTTTCAGACCATTTGATAGGAAACCCTAAAGACTGATACAGTTTTTTTTACAATTGAGCAGATGTTGCAAAACACATTCCTAATAATACTCAAGCACATTCAATTCCAAAAGAATTCAATGTGGCACAACGGCATCAACAAGCACAGTTATTAAATTTGCTAATGATTAAGGCCGATATAATAATATACATATATTGTATATTGTAGTGGAAACCTTAAAACTTAGAGATAATTTAGATTATGATTATCCATGATGATAGAAAATTAGGTCGAAGAAAATAGGCCTAGAAAACATCACAAAATCCTAAATATAGACTAAATAATTAGTGGAAAAATGCTGTAGATCGTAGATCCTTCAAGGGGCAAAATAGCTAAAAATAAAGTTACAGGCAAAATATTAAAAATTTGTATCAGAATATTCAGATTCATGTATATATTCCTTCGGGAAGTGGTCGAGTTAAAACAGCTTCTAAACGCCAAATTTTAATCGAAGTTCTCCAATAGCTCTAAATGCTTTAAAGATATACCCTATTGAAAAGCCAACTATTCCAACTGTATTGCAACTGCATTCAAATTTTAATCGAAGTTCTCCAATAGTTCTAAATGCTTTAAAGATATACCCTATTGAAAAGCCAACTATTCCAACTGTATTGCAACTGCACCAAATTTTAATCGAAGTTCTCCAATAGTTCTAAATGCTTTAAAGATATACCCTATTGAAAAGCCAACTATTCCAACTGTATTGCAACTGCATGCCAAATTTTAATCGAAGTTCTCCAATAGTTCTAAATGCTTTAAAGATATACCCTATTGAAAAGCCAACTATTCCAACTGCATTGCAACTGCTAATCAGTTCCCAATAGTTTTTTTTAATACCATGGAATGTTTCTCTCCAATAGTTCTAAATGCTTTAAAGATATACCCTATTGAAAAGCCAACTATTCCAACTGCATTGCATAATACTTTTTTGAATTCTATGCCGGATTTTTCTAGATCTGCATATGTCTATCATGAGGCTTCCCGCAAAATCGGGACTCATGTGTAAAAACGATTTGGGGCCATTCCTGTATCTAATTTTGTCGTTGGGCGCAGCTACCACGCATCTTCATGCTGCAATGCCAAAGGAAATTGCAATAATGATCGTGCTGATAGTCCATGATGCTACAGACGTCTTCGTAATGTTCGTGAGAAATATCGTGTTATAAGCAAACCCAGTTTCACAATTTATATATCTGGGATGCTACTGTTAACTGACAAAGTAGACCTGTCACCGTAACTGTCCACTTAGGCATTAACGGAAGTAGGAAGCTGAGGTCCTACCGTATCACCTTCTTGAACACATCACTTGCATATTCATATGGAAGTGGTTAAATTCTAGTCGGTAAGAGAAAAAATATCGGTAAACCGCACCTCTCAGTATGCCTCGTAAATGGCCCTATCAAATTACAGCATACACTGGTGGCCGCTTGACTCTCTTACAAGAGACATAACGCAACCACTCACAAACAATTCAAATTCATTCCTGCTGCACCCTACCTATCTACCTGAATTATTAACCTACTGTATCCTACCAACCTGTTGCCTACTTTCCTTTTATACCATGTTTTAAGAGTCGTATATCTTTTCTCCTGGGTTCTATTGCTCTTAAATGCTAATTATTTACCAATACCAGCTTCTTCGTTTCATAAAAATTTATCTCCCTCATTCATGATTTTACATTTTTAAAAAGACCATCAGAGTACATGTGTATACCTTCTATATATCAATATGTTTATCTGTCTGTTTATATAATATATATATATATATATATATATATATATATACATTCTAGTGCACCTGTGATATGGTAAAATTCTGATCACTAGCATTTGATTTCAGTTAATTATAATCAGATGATGAAAATCCCATATGAACTAGTATATCATTTCCTAAGCCACAAGAGGTAATGTTAATATTATTACATTTTGACATAATTACTTAAATTATTGTACATAAGGATTTCAAGGGGAATCTGATCCTATTATTGGAAACCTTACAACTATAAATTTAAGGCTCCGTGACAAATTGAGAATTTGAATGTATGATATAAATATGGATTCATTTTAAATAAACTAAATAGGTAAGCATTGTTTAATGCACAGTATTACAAAATATACATGCTATATAATGAACTATATTTGTAATTGTAACTCGCGAAGTAATTATTAAGGAATTAGTCTCCTTGCTGACATTAGATAACAGTTGATACTAGGATATGCAATTCGGTTAGTCGAAATCGGTTAAATGATCTCTTTATAAAATTTACCTTACCATAAATTCGGTTTTTATTGGAAACATCACAAATCAATTATATATCACTGCAATGGTAATAACTGTTTAGTATATGAATATATATGCGTGTGGGGCCGTGGTAGCCAAGTGGTCTAGGCATCGGATCATGGCTAGCGTGTCATGAGTTCGATCCCAATACCACTGAAGACCCACCGTGTAGGGGCGCGATACACGTTAAATCGATCAAGAGCTCAAATCTCCTCCCTTTGGTGTGGTGTGGTAGCTAGGAGAGGGGGTGCCAGCTCAGGTGTCGTCCGCGTCTCTTGACCATGGTTCAAAATTACACGAACCGTCGCCAAAAGCCCTCGTGTTGCTGAACAGTGCGACGTTAATATTCAGTCTTTCACTCATATATGTGTGTGTATGCGGTGTACATGTATAAAACAGAATAATAGAAACACTCATTTAAAATCGGGTCGTCCTTCGACCTTCCGTAAAAGGACCACCATTTGTCGCAACAGTGTGCCGACTAGCGTTGGCGAAAGGGAAGACACCAGTAAAGAACTTGATAATTTAAGAGTTGCTTTAGAGAGAAAAAAATTATATTCTTAGAGTAGAGTGATTACGTTTGACTTCTCCGACATGAAAAGAGGCATGATGATCGAAGCTTGCCCAGTTGGAGTATCAGCGTCCAGAACATCCAATCTTGCGAGTGTTTCAAGGCCCACTGTATCAAGGGTTATGAAAGCATACTTAAACTTATGAGTAAGGTGTCTCATGCAAAGTTCAACAGAGGGGGAATGCCAAAGTTGAAGGGCCGTGATAAACGTGTATTGAAGAGGATTGTCGCTCAAAAATGCAAAACTACACAGCTTCAGATAATGCTCGAGATGAATACCTAAAACTTCAGAAACCCGTATCCATGAAAACTACTCAATGGTAGTTCCATGCTGTGAACATTCATGGCAATATAGTTATTCCAAAATTGTTAGTTTCGGCGCGGAACATTCTGAAGCGACTACAGTGATGCTGAGACCAAATGAACTGGACAAAATTGCAATGGAAACAAGTCATCTGGTCTTTTGAATCCTCATTTACGTCATTCCAAACCCACGGATGCATGTTCGTCTGGCGAACACAGGTAGAAGCATCTCATGTTGACTGAGTGTATGATTACAACCGTGTAACATGGTGAAGATTCTGTGATGGTGTGGGGCGCAATATCTTCCCGTGGATTGAAATATCTCGTTGTCAAAAGGGAATGGTCACATGTGATCATTTTTGAAGCAGTCTCTCACATTATCTTCACCCTATGCTTCAGCAGCTCTTTAATGAAGAACATTCTGTGTTTCAAGATGAACACACCCCTATTAACACGCCATCTAACCTGATGCTTTGATCTGAATACCATTGAGTGTATGTTGGGTTTCTTACAGATCGAAGTCCGAGCTCAGTTTCCTCCTCTCCACGCACACTCTCTGAACACGAAACAGTCCTGTACGAGAAACAGGTGTGAATTCCGATGGACTCTGTTCAAGACATTTATTTGTTCATCCCAAGTCTAATGCAAGCTGTCATTTCGGCCAATGACGGCCCCTACCGTTTACTAATAAAAAGCTTTTCTTTTTCAGAGTTCCTATTATTTAGTTCTACACCTGTGTGTACTATATATATATATATATATATGTATATATATTTCAGTGTGTATACATGTAAGTCTCACAAAGGGCAGCGTAGTTGGATGTCACCTATCAGCAACCATTCGATGGAAAGAGAAACAAATGGTTTTTAATGTAATGCATTTCAAACATTTTTAGTTGTCATTATATTGACCAGCTTATCAGCTGAACACTTTTAGTTTTAATTTATATTACTATTTCCCACATTTTTTTACGTAATGAAATAATTTTAATATTCATACTGCACAAAGGAAAAATGGCTTTTAATGTTTTATCCTACTGAAGTATATATATATATATATAGCTGCTGCAAATGCTCTTAGAAAACTGTTTTGAACAATAAAAAAAAATTGTGATGTGATCACAAATTCTAAAGTGAAGTCCCCGGCTAAATTACCTCGTCAAATAATTGTGTCCTTATTTTATATCTGTTTTAAGATGCGTTTCAAGTATTTTCTCAGATCTTTAAAAAATAATCTTAGATTAGCAATAAATATTGAAACAAAATTTAGATTTTTTTTTTTAAAAATTGCAAAATATCATGAAAAAAATATTTCGAAATATTTTAGCTACATTTATAGTTTCAGATCTTTTTATTCGTACATTTTTCTTCACTAGTTAATGTTTCTAAGCTATCACTTTAAATATATTTAGGCTATTAGTTTTTCTTTTTGTTAATTTTCCATAATTTTCAGTAATTAAATTAAAATTAATCTGAAGGAGGATGCACATATATAACGGGTTCTATTTATAGTATTCTACTAATTCTGAGAAATATTTTTCATACATTATTTGATTGGAGATCCTCTTTCTGTAAGGGAATCGTGAAATATGTGAATTACAACTACTATTTAATGTTAGGTGAATTGAGTTCGAGAGAGAGAGAGAGAGAGAAAGCGAAGACAGTAATTGAATCTGTTGTTGTTACAAGTTACAGGTTTTTAGTTAATTATCAATGTTTCTAAAGAGGGAGTAAACGACTCTTTATGGTGATCTGGATATGCAGCATAGTATTTGCATTTATTGATAAATTCTACTTTTTGTATTCTAATTATTTAGAGTAGGTTAAAACGGACTTACTGCTCATTCAATTAAATTAACGTTGATATTAGTAGCCAATCGTATGAATGAAATTTTGATTTTTAGTAATGATTCCTTCTTTCTATAAATACTCACATCAACGTGACAGTTCAATTAATATATATACGTTTTTTTATATATTTCTAGCACTTGATGAATACATAGTTCACTGGAGGGAAAACACTCCGGGCAAAAACCCAAAGAGGAACAACAAATTAAACAAAAAATCAAAAAAGAGAGACATAAACACTATCAAAAAGTCAATCAGATTGCAAAATGTGTAACTGCTCTTTGATCCTTAACTATCTACTGCAGATCTTACCAGAGACCGCAGGTAAAATCTGTAGGTGCCAGCATTCTTTAGGCAATTTTTTTTCCCATTCAAAACACATTTTGAGGAATAAACGACCTTTAATTTATGTAGGCGACCTGCAAGGCAGTCATGCCGGTTTCCAGTCTGAAACCAGGAACTGTTTGCCGTCTCAGGTGGTCTTAGATATCATTTAGCATCGCCCCTCATGACATTACAAATTACTTCATTTAAATACGTTTCATCGAACTTTTACCCTCTATTTTTAGTAATTCTGCTTTTATAGAAGATTACATGATTCCTCTTTGAAAGCATTGTAAAACACCAGCAATTTTTTCACCTTGATGATCAGTTCTCTAATTTCCATAAATATTACAGCTGGAGGGAACCCAATGTAAAGCAGTATTCTTTTCAAGGTCAAAAGCCATCGAAGATTCCCTATAAAAATTTTAATTCACATAGAGTCTGAAAAATCGAAAGATGGCACAGCTCGTAATGCAGGAATGGAATCAGAAAATATAATGGCATTCTCACACAGATGCATCTTTTCTAGACAATAATTGCTGAATAGTCGTTCTAATAGCTTCTACTTACCATCAAATAGAATTGTATTGGACGAAAGTTTAGATAAAATGCAGATAGTTCTGAAAAAGTCCCAGCTCCTGCACTTCCATCCTGATCCAATCGTCATCCATGAGTATGGATATTAAGCCAGGCTGTGGATATCAGGTATCTGTAGTTTTTAAAAGGCAGAATTAATATATAGAAGTCAAAAATATTTTAGCTTTACGGATTCTGCGAAAGTTTCCACAGTGCTTTGTATTGCCATTATACAGCAATGCTCTTAATTTTAGATGTAATGCTATCATACGGAATAGCACGGAGGTTTCACTAACTAGATCGTAATGCCTACTGTGATGGGATATGTAAATAAAAATAGAATATTCTATCTCAAATGAACTACCCATCAACTAACCATGATCTTCATCAACGAAAATCGTCTACTATTACTCTCATTACTATAGAACAGTGTTTCTAAAACTATGGAGCACGCCCCTAGTGAGGGTGTGTGTGTGATATCTCTGTGTGGGGGCGCAAGCATATTGAAAAGTCTCAAATAAAAGATTTAAATTAAGAATTGATTTACTGAACGCAAAACTAAATACATTCTGACATAATAAAAATTAATTACACATTTACACTGATATAACATACTTATAAATGTATTTGTACTGCACAATGTTTTTGATATCTAATTTATCAGTACTAAATTAAAAACATAATAATTACTAGTACCTCCCATAGGCTTGTCATATACAAAATTTAATACTTACCTTCATCATTTGTATGGTTTATAATTACAGTTGTATTGTAGCTATTGCGCGTCAAGGTACATTTTTATTACATTCAATTAATTATTGTATGGGATGCGATGAAAATTGTTATTGAAAGTTAGGTCGCAAGTTCTAAAAGTTTGAGTAGCACCTTCTACAGATCATTATATACTCACTGATCCTAAAACCTATCCTGACCTATGCTTTCCATGTTTGGGGATACACAGTAAAGACTCATTAATTATTTAGTAAGTGTTCAAAGTTAAATTATCAGGCAAAATCTTATCGCTCATTGGTTTATGAGGAATATAGACATCAGAGCTGCGAGTAAAATAAACATTATTAGACATACGATCAAGAGAAATGCTACCAACTTCTTTAATAAAATTGACAGCTCTGAGACAAAAGATCGATCACTAACATCGAAAGATATGCTCCGGATCTTACTTTCTACAGAACCAGATCAATCCTAATTGATCCTGCTTTTCTTTCATTCCTAATTATGCTCTTTTACCAATTTAATTTTTCTTTTAATTCTTAAATTATATATATATTTCCTACTCAATAATTGGTAGCCATCCACAGAAGCTCCACTCGATACCAACTCATTTTAACATTTTATTTCTGCATATTTTCTCTCTTTAACTCGGATTCCTTTGTTGCGACAGGATTGATTAGGCATCGATCATCCCGCTCCCATGACGGAAAAATAAGTAAATAAGTAAATAGTAAATAATGTCAAGATTTTCTCATCAATTTTTAACTTTATTTTATTTATATTTGTTAAATTTATTCATATCAATATTATTTATTAAAAGGGGCAATGCCATCCAAAATGTCCTAAATGAATATTAAGGTTCGGAAGAACTAAAGTGCCCACCCCTTCAAACTATAAACTATAGAGTAGTTTTTCAAAACACAATTCTTGCTTAATATATTTCAATTTATGAGTTATACATACATCTAAAATGCGTAGTATTGGGAACTAATATTTATAACGGATAAATTTATTTTATGTAGAGATTCATATAAGTAAAGAAAACGAGGAAGAAAAGTTTGAGTGATGAGCAACATCACATTAATTTACCGATATTATTTGAAAATTTACAGGTGCATATAATTAAATATTGGGGAAAGTTTTGCAAGTATAAGCAAAGCATTTTTTTGGTTTCCTTTCATGTTATCTTTTGACTAAAGAAAATTGATTACCTATACGTCTAACCAAACAACCCCCTTCTGAGAGAACCATAAAAATAATTCTCTTGCATTAAAGTTAGCTCCTTAACCAACTCAATATTTTTTTTATTTGTCACAAAACAATTTTAAGGAAAAAAATACCCATTTTTTTCTGAGTAATCTAGAATAGTAAAGTTTTTTGAACAAAAAATAAAGGTATTTATCAATGATAAATTGAGAAAAACAGAAATTACTTTCAAATTTCCTCAAACACGTTAATGACGTAAACTAGAAGTTAAGACACCTTTTCAATAATGATTAGTGTTTCTTCCAAGTATCGACTGACATTTATTCATAATTTATGTACACTTTTATGCGTCAATTTTTCTTCTTAAAGCATGATAATAAAAGGCATTCATCTTTTTTAACACCAAGAATAAATATTTATATAAATCTCGTTTCCTTAAGTCTATAGCAAAATGTACTGCAATTGTACATGGGAAGAAAAATTTGAAAATAATGTGAACCTTTTTACTATATATACAATTATGCCTTGCAAAAAGATATTCGTAAAGATGATAATTTAATCATTCTTATCAGTTTCTTAAATTATGAAATCTTTGTATAAAAATTACACTGTAAAAGAAGTATTTCTAACAAAATTCAAATCTTTTTTATTATTATTTGAGCAAAGGAAGAAGAGAAGCTACACTCTATAACCAAATAAAACCAAAAAACGATGCAACCACAAGGAGTTTCCCGATTGTAATGAAATCGTATGCAAAGACATTTGCACTGAACACGGAAATGATTAAAATTTGGTGTCGAATGGATGAATAGCGGAAGCTACAGCGAATCAGAAATGCACACTCAGCAGTTGTCTATAAGAAGCGATTCTCAACCAGATGGTAAAATTTATGTTGCATTGCATTTTAGGATACCTTTCAACAACTGAAAAAATGTCTCACCGCAGGATTCGTGCTCATTACGAGCAACTATCAGAGTTTGAAAGAGGTGGTATCATTGGATTGACAGAGGCAGGTTGAGCATATCCGATAATTGCTCCCCATAAGGGTTAATGCTATACGGTCATTAGAAAATGCTGACAAGAATGGGTGGACAGTGGCAGATATCAGCGTCATTATAGTAGCTTTCGACCTAGGGCCATACCAGATCGGGAGGAGAGATTGACTGTCAGATCAGCTGTTACAGTGCCTGATTCATGGTTATCAACCATCAGACGTGCAACCCACACATGAGAGTCTACCATGACCATTCACAGACTGCTGAATGAGCGAAATTGAGGCTCTAACTGACCATTGCGACACCTGCCACTTACGCCTGCACACTGTCGAGCCAGATTACAGTAGTTCTTGGCGCGATCAGGGTGGAATTATGCAGACTGGGGATGTATTGTGTATAGAGACGAATCCCGCTTACAACTGTGTCCTGACAATAATCGAAAACGTGTTTGGAGACGCCCAGGGCAGCGTGCCGATCCTGCTTTCACTATTGCACGCCACGCATGCCCTCAACCAAGAGTTACGCTCTGGGGTGCCATTTCCTTTAACAGTCAGACCCATTTGGTTGTCATTAGAGGCACACTTACTGCACAGTGATACGTCGACGACACTCTGAGAAATGTTTTGTCATCGTTCTTTTTGCAGTACCTTGACCTTCGTTTTCAGCAAGATAACGCCAAGTCACATACGACACGTGTTGCTAAGAACTCTTTTACAGCTTGTCAAACACTCTCTTGGCCAGCCAGATCGCAAGTTCTCTCTCCAATGGAGCATTTCTGGGATATGACTGCATTTATCAGGAAATGTTGATGATCTGGCCCGGCAGTTTTAGCAAATTTGGCAAGTATGTCACGTCGTGTGGCAGCTTGCATCCAGTCTAGAGGTGGATCAACACTTTAATGAGCTCGTTACTTTTTAAATCTGAAATAAATCTTTCATTTTTTTCGGAAATTTTTATCATTTTCTATTCTGTGCATAATCTTTCTACCCATCAATTTTTGTCTTTGTCGAAAAACTCATTCTTGGTGCTTCGTTTTTTTATTATTATAGAGTGTATATATTTACGTGAAAAATGAAACATATATCAGAAGCTCCTAGTTTAGAAGAAATAAAATGAGTAGCTTAATATTTCTCTTTGGCATATTTTGAAAAAAATATTTTAATTTTTCTGCCAAGAAAAATTTATCATTCCGCAGTAAAAGGGGTTTAACGAACTAACTTATATTCTTAAATTTTGTACATAACTTTAAATGGTGTAGTCCTCCCAATAAAACTGAATTTAATTTCAAATTATCAGATATTTAATTGCTTTTAATAAAACGTATTCATTATTTGAATTCTTGCATATGCCGTATTTATTCGAATCTAAGCCCTCCCCCCCCCCAATTTATGACAAGATTTTGTGAAAAATGGAAAATAGTGTAAGATAGTTTATCGAAATCTAATTTTACTAAATTAAAATAAATTTAAAATGTGAACTAATAAGAAGTTAATAATTAGTGTTGTTTTATCAGTATTATGAATTTTTAAATACATACATTAACCTGTAGTTGCTCTAATAGCTCCATACAACGATTTTTTTCTTCGATTCTAAGCCACACCCTAGCATTATTATTGGAAAAAAGTAAGGCCTGATTCGAGTAAATACGATATAATTTATGTACGAATATCACATATAACAAACATGTCTGATAATTGAAGATGGGTTACTGAACCATAAAGTCAATTGTGTCACTATTGGCATATATTTAAACCGGCTTGCGATGCAAGTTTCTTAAGGAGAAAGCATTATCCAACTGAAGCTAGGAGTAACCAGTGTTGATAATTGCACTTTAATCCAGGAATGCATTTGCTGATGTTTGGGCTATTATTCTATTTTTACAGAATGGTTATGTGTCCAAAAGATTACCAAAAAAAAATAATATCAAGAATTCTCCACTTCCAGCTTCTATTTAGTTTATTATTACTGAACTGTTCGCGCGCGCGCGCGTTTGAAATGCTTCTGCAAGACATCACCAAATTTAAATCCATCCTCTAATGGCAAACAAAATGAAAGGCAATCCATAAGTACCACTTTGCTTATTTCCATTTATTGTGATTCTAAATTTTATGTTCTCGGTTCTCTTAAGTCCCTCCCCCCTACTGATATCAGTAAAGAGGTATTTTAGAATTTTTGTATGACCATTCAAATATAATCTGCAAAATTCATGACAGTGTGTTCTGCTTGAAATAGGACCTTTAGGGCTAATATTTCTATCTACTATTATTTATTGCTTTTTAGATTTATGTGTACGGCAATTATTCGTAAAATTATGCGTTCTTCTTTATATTCTAACCACTTTTTCCATCTGTAGTTTCCACAAATATAAATAACATATTGTTTCTTTTAAACATAGCCATTTCTCTTTACATAAAAAACATTTTTACACTTTTTTATATGAAACCTCGATCAGGTGAGCACCAATATCCATGAGTTAAACACAAGTAACTGAGTAGACTGATTACTTATTAATTATTGTCGCAATTTTCAGCATACAGCATAAGTGGTATTAGAAGTTACTGAGATCTGAGTTTTTAACTTCTTCTATAACTTGTGTCTTATTTGTAACTGTTCCTTTTATAATAAACATGTAGTAGTATCTACATAAAGCCGTAACAGAATCCAGACAAAAGTGATCATTTTAGTCTAGTGGTATATTACGTGCAAACAGAATCAAAGGTAGCGAGTTCTATCATCCGAATTGGTGATCCGGACTTGATCTGAACTCAGAATGAAAAGCAACATTTGTGCAGCTGTCGGGGCACCATCTACCATCGCAAGAGCATTCAAGAGCCGTCAGATCCACTTAACGCAGCATACAAATCCTTCAAATCCACTTATTGCAGCAAACAAAGCCATAAGATCCACTTGACGCAGCAATCAAAGCCGTCAGACACACTTGATGCAACAGCAAAAACTCATACGATCGCCATGACAACTATATCTTCGTTCGTCGTCTATCTATCGACTCACTGGCAGGGTATAATTGATGTAGGATTATCATACAACAAACATATCTGGTAATTGAAGATGGGTTACTCAACCGTAAAGACAATTGTGCCACTATTCACATATTTTTACACTGGCTTGCGATGCAAGTTTTTTCATGGTGAAAGCATTATACACCTGAAGCTAGGATTAACCAACGTTGATAATTACACTTTAATTCAGGAATGATTTGCTGATGTTTGAGATATTATTCTTACTCACTGGGCCACCCACTCACTTAGTGTGGGACAACGACTCACTGGCCGGGGAGCATGTAGCGGTGGCATATATGTAAACCAGTAACAACCTCCAGACTGAAGGAATAATTTTGGTCTAGTGGTATGTTACTTGCTTACGGAACCAAATTCAGGGAGTTATATCCTCCGCAAGCGTTTAATGTGTTATCCTATTTAGAATATATTATTTAGCTACTAAACTAGTTTAATATATTTTCCCATATATTAATCACTGAACTCCTTTAATTATTATACTAATTGTAGAACATAGTATTTTGCTCCGTTTTGATCAATAATGTCAAAGCAGGGTGTTAAGGTATGTGACTACCCTAAAATCGTGTGTTTGGTGAAATTTTTCGAATTTTTTTTTTATGTTTTTATATTATAGCCCATATATTTAAGATTCCAAAAATACTTTATTTTAGTTCCTACGATATTTAGAAGCAAAGTTATAGCTTAATTAGTAAACCGGAAATGGAATTTTCAAAACGGGAATGGGTATTTAAAGAGACATAAAATGTAAACAAATAGTTTGAACTCCTTTTTCGTGACTTTTAAGCAAGATAAACATTCATTATTTATTGTATATACAGATCAAGGTATCCTTTACTTATTTAATAATATTTTTTTCCATCTGGCAACTGTTCTTTTTTAATTCAAGCTTGTTTTATTGAATGGCAATACTATTATCGTCTATACTTTGTTTACATTGTTCATTCGAAAGCGTTCTTCTTTATTACTAATTATTTTTGATATTTTTACAATTTATTCATTTATTTTATTTATTTTTAACGTTTTATTTCATTGTGAATAATTTCAAAATGCCGAACACTAGATCAAAAGTGACTAGAAAGAGAAGGTTTCATGGAAACAGATTTACCAAGTCAGCACCAAACAGTAACAAGGCGTCGTCTGCAAGTGAAGCAAAATTGAGCACTAATGACAGTTTTGATGTGCCTGAACCTATATTTCATGGTTCTACAGGTAATCGAATTATTGATTTCCAAGTTTATTGGGAATTATTTCAATCTTGTGTTGTCCCGAATGCTGTGCAACTGGATTGAAACTAACAGAAGATTCCAGGGAAGGACTTTGCTCTAACTTGTGTGTGTCTTGCAGTTGTGCATTCATGACTGGCTTTACTTCTACCCGTAAAGAAAATAAAAAATTCACTCTCAATACTTTATTGGTATTTGGATTGAGATTGATTGGCAGGGGATTCACAGCTGGTAAGAAGTTGCTATGTACTTTAAATTTGCCCTGCATTTCTAATAACACCTTCAGAGCTCATGAACTCAAACTGCTCGAAGCAGTACAGTTTTGTCCTGAAGAAAATATGAAAGCTGCATCAACAGAAGTGCGAAATTTTAAAAAAAGTACAACTTGTGGTGTTTCAGTAGATGGCACATGGCAGCGGAGAGGGCATATGTCGCTTAATGGCTGCGTCTCAGCTATTTCCATTGATACTGGGAAAATTTTAGATTTGAAAGTTATGACTCAGTATTGCAAAATGTGTGAAATGAAAGTGAAATCTGAGCATGAATGCTCAAACTATAAAGGATCCTCAGGAAATATGGAAGCTGTTGGAGCTTTCAGAATTTTTGAAAGATCATTGATAAAACGAGACTTGCAGTACACCGAGTACTATGGTGATGGGGATTCCAAGGGCTTTTTACAAGTAAATAATATATATGGGGAAAACAGTGTCTCGAAACTCGAATGTATAGGTCATATACAAAAAATAGTAGGCTCACGTCTAAGGAAACTAAAAAAGAACACCAAAGGACTTGGTGGAAAGGGCAAACTAACTGATAAATTTATCGATAAACTGCAGAACTATTACGGGATTGCCATCCGTAGCAATGTTGGATGTCTCGAAAAAATGCAATCTGCTGTAATAGCTGTTTTCTTTCACTGCTGCTCTGGCAATCAAAATCCCATGCATGGGTACGTCCTACAGGGAAAGACAGCTGGTGCAAGTATAAACGAGCATTATGCGATGAAAAAGTACACATAGACAAAACAACAGGCCTTTCAAATTCAGTTATTAAAGTGATAAAGTCCACTTACTTAGCACTCTGTGATACAGATTTGTTAAAAAAAATGCCTCCATGGCATGACCCAAAATAATAATGAAAGTTTTAATAATGTATTATGGTGTGTCTATTTTACCAAAAGAAATTTTTGCTCACAAGGAAACTTTGTTTTTGTGTTCACACATTGCTGTCCTATTATATAATTCAGGTTATTTAGGACTGTTGCATGTATTTAATTATTTAGGTATGGTAATTGATCCAATGATACTTAAAAACTACATGGGAATCGACACAGAACGTATTCAAAAATCAAAACGCCAGTCATTACCCTCAACAAAACTCTCCAGAAAACAGCAAAAAGCCAAAAAAAGTCAAAATTAGCTAAAAATGAAGCTAAAGAAGGCTTAACCTATAAATATGGGGAGTTTTGAAAATGTTTTGTAAGTAGAAAAGTATTTATTTTGTGTTAAAAAAATTTTTAATGTGTTTTACGAGAAACGTTTTCAATAATTTTCTTCACGACAAAGTTCACTATACAAAATATTTTTAAGATAGTAAATTTAAATTTTCAGAACATGTTTTGTGTAGTTCTATCTGTGTTATGAATCAAAATCTAATGTCTGTATATATATATATAAATATTTAATTGCTTTTTTATAAAAAAAACATTAATTTTTTTTTAAAAATGAGTTTTTGCATACAATTTGGCGTATTAAAAAAACTTTTTTAAGTATTACAAATCTTTTAATACATAACACAGATAAAGATGTTATTTATGTGCTGTATAAATATTATATGAATTCACTTATTAGAATTTTGTGTAAAAGATTTGTCGTAACTGCAATTTTTCACCAAAATTTCACTAAAAACAACAATTGTTAGTGTATAAAATTCTCAGGAAAACAGCAAAAGGTTAAAAAAAATTCCAAATAAGTTTTACATGAAATTTAAAAGAGCTTGAGCTATAAATATGGTCAGTTTAAAAAATGTACAATCTGTAGAAAATTTTTCACATTGCATTAAAATCTTTAAATGCATTTTCTGAGAAACTATGTTTTTCAATTATTTTCTTCCCGCTACGGTTGACTACAAGATTTCTTTTTAAGATATTGACTTGATATTTTCAGAGAATCTTTAATTTAGTTTTATCTGTAGTCTAGTCTATAATCTAATACCTGTGTATATATTTATTTATTTTATTGCACTTTTTGTGAGAAAATAACATTAGTTTTTTGTAAAAAAATGAGTTTTTGCATAAAAATTGACATATTTCGAAAACTTTACAGAAGTATTATAAATTTCATAGTTATAATCACAGAAAATGATGTTATTTATGTACTGTATAAATATTATTAGAAAATATGTATCAGAATTTTCAACACAATCCTTACCGTAATTGCAATTTTTCACTAAAATTTCACTCAAAATTCCCTATATTTCCAAAAATATTTATAACTTTGTAAAAACTGTGTTTGAATTTTTACTTTTATATCCCATTATAAATAAAAATATGTTTACATAAGTGAAATTTTACATATTTCAAAAAAAGTGCTCCGAAGGTAGTCACATACCTTAACGATTCAGCAATATTTTTTATAATATTAGAAAGAGGCAAGAACTCTGAATAGGTTCGATGCTCATAGATATAATGCTCAAAGTTCTAAGAAATAAATACATTTCAAAAATTTTAAAGAGCACAAATATAACTATTAAATATCGGGAGAGGGGAGTTAAAATTTCTCTGTTTTAATACATATAACAAAATACGTCATCATTCATTGTTATTTTATTGCCATTGCTATTCGTGATTTACAATAACAGAAAATACCTGAAGTTGAGAAACATTTGGAGACAATATCAAATGCCACGTTAAGATCGGCTTTTTAAATTCTACAGTTCTTTGCAAAGCTAATAGAAACCTCCTGAGTCATATACTCCTATATTCAAAAGTATATATACCTACTATACCCTACTAAGAAAATGCTGCTGCTTCCAGGTATTATTTTCTCTGACACATCTTCAGAAAAAATGAAGTTCGTAAAGCCATACTCAGAAAGATGGAATTAATTCCAACAGACTGAATATGGTATATATCAGCTTGAATACGGCAATACGTAAAACTAAATATTCGAACATGTGAGCTGGAAGCAGATATTATTCAAAACATATCTTCACACACACACACACACTCACTTATGTGGAATTTAGAGATGGCTAAAATACAGATGATATGAAGTAAAAAAATATGTTTTTATCCTAAATTAAGAGAGAATGTTTCAACTTAAAATATACAATAATCGTACATTAAAAATTAAAAAACACAATTTTAAAATAATTTTAAGATATTGCTTCTGTAATCTCAATTTTCCCCCTCTTACTTCTATCTAAAATTGTCTAAAAATAATATGTCGTTTTAAAATGCTAAAATAAAATTTATTGTTAAAATTAAATATTTTTTTTTATATTTTAGTATTTTATATGAGGATAATTATATACTCTTATGTATGCATACAATAATTTTAGAGCTTCATTAAATAAAAAAAAATTGTAAAATTCGAAATGATATTTAGAATATAAATGCAAATTATTCATGATTTTTCTCAATTCTTACTATTAGTTCACTCTCTCCCTATATATATATATATATATATATATATATATATATATATTTCAAATTTTCAATCGTTAATAAAATACGTTATATTCATCCATTCAAGTTCAAATACATTTTCTAAACTTGAAGTGGATGACATTTGATGTTAATATAGTTTCTTCAAATGTTATTTAATTAATTAAATTTAAAAATGATTAAATAGTAACAAACTCTAAATTAATAGACCAAGAGCATATATAGAAAGGAAAATCGTTCATTGTGTCCCTGTAGTGCAATCGACAGCGCGTTGGATTTCTAATTCAAAGGTCGTGGGTTTGAATCCTACCTAGGATGACCTAATTACTGAAAATGTGATTTCTTTTACACAAAACTATTTTATTAGAATAATTCAATTAATTTGGGCAGGCGTTCCACAGGGATCGGTCCTAAAAGCTCACTCATTTTCTTCTCTGTATGAACACTGTCGATAATCACATTGTTAATGAAGCTAAAATAGCCTTCTATGCAGATGACATTGCCATTTGGCACTCTCATTCTGACATCATAATCTCCGAAAATGTACTGAACGGAAATCTATCTCACATTGAAGACTGGGCTAAGCAGCTCAAACTGCTGATAAATCCAGAAAAAAACAAGTACTGTGTGTTTTCTACTGACAGGAGGAACCTGGAAGCTTTTCTCTTCGAATTAAGGTTAAATAACTCAATTGTTGAAAAAATCTTCCATCCCAAATACCACGGCTTAACAATAGATGCGGAATTGAGGTTTACCAAGCATGTACAGAATATATCGCAAAAGACATTAAAGAAGCTCAATATTCTTCGAAAACTTTACGGTTCAACTTAGGGGTTCTAAGCCGAAGACACTTCTTAACACTTACACTGCACTTATAAGAACGATCCTCGAATATGCAGCAACCGTTTGGGCTCCATCAGTTTCCAATTCAACAGAGAAAATCGACTCTGTTCAGTGCATGGTGTCCAAAATTATCATCGGAGCTGTGTCTTCGACAAATAATGTGACAGCTGAAAATGAGTATGGAATGACAGTGGGAATGAGAGTGTGGCCTGTCATCCTTGAAAGGCAGGAGGAAACTTGCCACCATTAAATTTACAAACAAAATCAGAAGCTGTGGCGAACAACATTTCTCCAACATCACATTTCACTCCTAGACAGCTAAGAATAGGCTGAAGAGATCTTCCACACTTCAGTTTGATTAAGACATAAGAAACGAGATTAACTTGAATCACACTAGCTTTGACATCATTCAAAAACCTTGTTTTCCAGTCAAACCACCTCCCTCCGCCAAAATATGTTTGGACCTTCTTGAAACTTGCATGAAAAAGGAATCTAAGGACACAATTAAAAGGAAGGGCATGGACACAATTGTCAATCTTATGAGGCATCGAATAATAACTGCCTACACTTACGGTTCTTCAGACAGAGTGTAATAGGGGTGGATCTGGTGTCTCTCTTAAGTACCCAGATAATACAACTGCAAAGCACAAGGTCTCCGCAGGGCAAATTGCTTCCAACTTCACGTGTGAACTCATAGCAATTAGGAAAGCCCTAGATATTTACCTTACATGGACAGATATCGCTAATTCCGACGGCATCACTGTCCTCTCCGATTATAGATCTGCTCTTGAGGCCATCAAGAAAGGAAAAATGAGACTCACCCAAGAAATTGTTTTTCTTTTATTTTCCATTGGTTCATTGAGCAAATCATGCACCCTCCAGTGGATCCCGGCCCATATTGACATTGAAGGGAACGAGATGGCCGATTTCCTTGACACTGAAGCCAGAACACTTGAACCTGTAACTTCATCTACTACGGTCTTTGATGCCAACGCAGTCGCAAAACAAAAGCTCAATTCAAACCCACGAAAAAAATTATCGCTGCCAGAATTAAATTATTGTCGCGAAATTACGACAACTATAACCAGACTAAGGACAAAGCATTTTAAAGGCATGAAGATTCTGCTCGATGGGTCCAGATCATATGTGGAATGCAGATACTGCCCACGCAAGCAACTGGATCTCAAACAACTTTTTGGCTGTCCTTCCATTGTTGGTGCCCTTTTTAAAATAGACAATGACTACAGCATGAGCCTCCTATACTCGAATCGTGCCATGGATGTTGCCACAGCAGTGATTCACGCCTTTGTTAATATTTGACTATGTCTTTATTTTTCTATAACCTTTGAACTTTGTCATACACGACAACAACAACAATTCAATTAATTAATGAATAAATAGTAACAAACAGAAGAAAGTACAACATCATTGCAAGGAAAATCGTTTTCTATTTTGTCATTTAATATTGTGATTCTGTCATATGTATATAACATAGTTATATTAATTACAATTATTTAATAAAATTAACAAAAATAAAATTTTGTTTGTTGACCTAAGTAGGAATTGACTTAATTTTCTTTATAATACTTGTTTATTATTCTTATAATATATATTTCACTGAATATGCTAAATATTTTTTACCAACTTAATACTTTAGTTTCCCTTCTATCGATGCTATATAGTAACTTTGTGATGTTATACAAAGTTTTTTTTTTTGTATAACGTTGCAAAATCCTTGATATAAATTTACCAAAGTCGATAAAGAAATAGATCAATTCGTTACGATCAACGCATAGAAGTAAAATCTGAACACAAAAACTCCACGTGTAATCTTGACAGTGACTGATAGCTATCTCCTTTTCCTAAATTTTGTTGATGGACAGTATTGATCAGTGGCAAAGAAACTAGCCTTTTCTTCGAGCAAAAATTCTTTTTTTAAGAAAGCATGCCTCTACTGTGTATTTTGTTATTAATGCGTAAATTATCAAAAAGGGATTAGAATAAATGGGACGTACATAAGAAATTACTGTAAATAAAAGCAAAATATTTATTTTTCTTTTAAATTGAATGAAAATCATGTCTGTAATAAGTATATATTTCTCCGGTGCAATTATGATTCTCTATAGTATTATACTACGGCGTTTTTTATGAAAAAAACTAGATAACAAATTTTCAAACCTACATCAATTACTATGTATTATTAATTTTGATTTTTATTTACTACAGATACTGTCCGTAATTTTCACGTAAAGTGTTTAAAACCGTTTTTATGGCGCGAAATTCAACATTATTATTCTACAAAAAATATATATCATTTTTTTTTTAACTTTCTGATTTAAAACACAAAAAAATATTTTAAAAAAAATAGTGTGATGCACGTAAAATTCAACAGTAAGCACGTAAAATTCAACAGTCAACTACCAAGCACGTATTTGGAACTTGAAAATTTAGTACAATATGCAATAAATTAAGTACTTTAAATATAAAAAACTGTTAGAATATTTTTCTACATAAAGATTTATATCGTCAACATTAACACGGATATATTTATTGAATCAATTATTCTAGAATTTCAATAAAAGAATACCAACACTTTTTTCTGTTGTTCTTTGGTAAACAAAATGGGTGTATTAAGTAAAAATTTCATCATTCTGCTATTTAATGGATCACAAATAATTAAAGCAGGCGATAATACTTCTTCTGTTACGAGGAATACGTTAAATTTGTATAAATGCAATTTTCTGCAGCATAATTCCAGCTGTAGATCCTAAGTTTGATTCAATATTTGAATTTTTACATAATTTGAAAATACATAATCTGAAAAGTTCAGCGAACAATATTCTATATATATTGTATAGAAAAGTAATTCCAAAAATATGTTTCTTTAATGAAGAATTTTGTAAGATTTATAATGATTAGAATTATAAATAAATCTGGATAATAATTTTTATAAACATATTAACTATAGGACCAGTTGTTAAAAATTGAAGGTACTATAATTTCATTAGAAGAAGATATAATTTTTCCTACTATTTGTTTGATGGATCGTCTTGTAAAAAACAAATGGTACAATAGTATTTAACAAAAACAAAGTGATTTATTTCAAGTATTGGATAATATTAAGAAATTAGTTTTTAGTGATTTAATACCATCAAAAAGTACATTTATTTATTCATTAAATATATAAATATTCAGCACCTCTAACCTACAAGAATTACACATACTTTTCTAAGTGAAAGTTGTTTCTGATGTAGAATATTTTCCTCTGAAAAAAAATCAATAACCTAAATTACAACCGTTACTCTATTAATAGTTTACTAGCTGCATGGCCCGGAATTGCATGGGCATTTTTTAGTGTATA
Source organism: Trichonephila clavata (assembly GCA_019973975.1). Classification (NCBI taxonomy): domain Eukaryota; kingdom Metazoa; phylum Arthropoda; class Arachnida; order Araneae; family Nephilidae; genus Trichonephila; species Trichonephila clavata. The sequence continues at coordinate 30,768 of BMAO01022097.1, forward strand.
ACATTTAGCCCATGGAAATTTCTTCTTCCTCTCTCGGTGTCAGCACTTTCTAGTGCGTGTAATTTCTATGTTAATGTCATCGAAATTCCCCTTTTCGAAATTTCTTCCACTTCTTTTCCCTGTCGGAAGGGTAAAAATTCCTTCCTCTTAGCCCGGTATTGCACGGGCTTTTTTCGAGAGTATAACTTTATCCTCTTTGAAATTTCCCCTTTTCTTCTTGACGACAGCAAATGTAGGTGCATTTGTATATGCGATGTGAGTGATTTCTACATTTATGTGTTCACACTATCTGTACTAGTAATCTGGTTCTCAGGAACAATGTTGGGTTAGACGCAATCCTAAACACAATAGGTTATAATATACGTTTTATTCTTTTGAAAAATGTATATATGCGCATATACATGAATATGTGTGGTAATACACATGCGCAATACTTCAATACACATGTGTTGTAATACACATACGCAATACTTCAATACACATGCGTTGTAATACATATACGCATATACTTCAATTTACTACAAGAACAATAAGCTGATAAGGCAGTAAATGATTAGATACAAATTTGAAAAAAATTAATGCTTGCATATGAAATTTTGTTTGTTGTCCTATCAAAAAAATAAATCAATTTTTTTCTGAAGCATTTAATTTATTTTACTATAATACCATTTGATCAAACAAATTACTATTGGTTTTTAGATGCAACAAAACATGGATATTTCTGTGTTTATGATGTATATTAGATTTTTAATTTACGTGATTTCCAGAAAAAAGCATTATTGCTTCAAGAATATAAGAAAACAGTTTGATAGTTCTAAAAGACTATTTGCTTAAACTTTTTTTAAAATTGATTAAAGAAAGACTTTTTTTAACTATTTACCTTGACTGGATTTACCATTTACCTTGGTAACTTTAATTAAGTTTGATCTCTTTGGTTTTAATGTGTGCCTCTCAGGGAAATGCTTGCCAAATTAAGTTAGAGGGAAACAAAGACAATAAGGAAAAAACATAAAAAAATGTTTGCATCTTCTTTTTGTCATTTTATCCTCAGATGTGTTTTTTGAATTTATCTTCCAAGATGAGATTAGTGCAACACAATGAAAGGATATACGTTCAAACTGTGCAAAGACATTGCAAAAATATGATATATATATTTTTTTATTTTTCGTAATATTATTAAAGGAACAAACCGATATTTTTGTATTCATTTGTTAAGTAAAGTGTTCTTTCATCTCGAATATATTTATCATTTGTTGAGAAAAACTTAATTAGATTTGATTCGTTTGTGCTTTAATGCGTGACTCTTAGAGAAAGGCTTGCCAGATTAAGTTGAATAGCAAGTGATTTCAAGATAAAACTGTTTTGAAAGGAATTAAATTGTCATCCTTAGTTTTTATTTGCTGATATTGTTTTTGTTTTATTTTTAATATACTAGATCAAAGCAATATGATAGGCTTATTGATCAGTTCAAACGCATCAGTGATACTGCAATCATAACTAGTTTTCAGTTTTTCTAGCAATGTAAGAGAAATTGAAATGTGTATATACTGAAAGAAAAAATTTATATATATATATATACTGCTGGCCACCATAAATGCAACACCAAGAAAGACAAGAGATAGCACAAAAAATATATTTTGTAGATAACATGTTGACCAAGTATCAAATGACTAAATTTATAGATTTCTGGGAAGTGTTGTTCCTGCCAGAATCAGTAGCCAAAATAGCCACCATTTTTGGAGATCACCGCTGCCACACGCCTCAGCATTGGTTCAAAGAGACTTTGGATGTGTTCTTGGGATACAGCAGACCAAGCAGCTTCCACACTTTGCCAAAGTTGATCTGATGTGGCAGGTGGGGGTGTAATCTGGGTCAATCGTTGAGCAACCATAGACCACATGTTTTCTATCGGTGAAAGATCCGGAGAGCGAGCCGGCCAGGGACGTAATTCAATCTGGTGATTGACGAAGAGCCTGTTGACAATACGTGCCACGTGTGGTCGCGCACTATCCTGTTGAAATATGGCTGTGGCCACACCCTGAAGGTAAGGAAGGACAACTGGCTCCAACACCTCGGAGATATAGCGCTGGCTGTTTAAAGTACCGGCAATGCGTACTAGAGGAGTGCGAGAGTGATATCCAATACCGCCCTATACCATAATACCCGGTGCAGGACCAGTGTGGCGGTGCATTACGCAGCTCTGTTCAATATCCTCTCTCCACGGTGTCTCCAGACACGAATCCGACCATCGTGGTGTTTCAGACAGATGCGTGACTCGTCAGTAAAGACAACTTCATTCCATTATGCTGTCCACATCCTTCTTTCTTCGCACCATTGGCGGTGGACACGTCTGTGGTTCTGCGTCAAGGGTAGACCAAGCAATGGACGTCTTGCGGACAGACCACTTTGCTGTAAACGGCGTCGAATGGTATGCGCAGACACTGAATGATGCGTTACAGACTCAATGTGATGTGCTATGGTTGGTGATGTGACTGAGCGATCCGTCACTGCCAAGCACACAATTTACCTGTCCTCACGCAAAGTGGTGCACTGAGGTGGATACGATCGACCACGTCGGTCCTGCATCCAACGGTCACATATCTGCATTACAGTTGTTTGGTTTCGTCCAATACGACTGCCGATTTCCCTGAAAGATAATTCACAATCTCGATAGGCCACTATCCTTCCTCTGTCGAACTTGGATACTTGATCAAAAGCTGATCACTGTTTTGTACGAGATATAACTGATCGTTTTTTTTGTAAAAACCACAAGAGAAAAACACAATTGCCGAACTTGAAATCGTCGAAATCTCCAAGCCTTAAATAGCGCTTTACGGTGGCGCCACAGGTGTGCGTGATGTGTGTCTGCGCTGAAGTTCTAATTATTTGAATATCTCACCTCCGCTAATGCATGTTGTAAATTTCATGTTATTTGCGTGCTTCCTTCAGGGTGTTGCATTTACGGTGGCCAGCAGTGTATATGGAGTTGTAGTACGGAGTTCTAGGGGTATTATAATGATGACAATAATTTTGACTAAAACTAACGTTTAATGGCGGACACTTGTTACAGGACTACATACTACTACACAAACATAGAGATATAATGGATAAAGTTTAGACAAACACTTCTTGCCCCCAACAGTAGTTTCTCAGCCTCGTATTCACAGCACAGTTATTACACAACAGTTCATTATGGTAACACTGTCCTTACGTAGTTTACGATGTTTATGAAATTCAGGTGATGGGTGAGTAACCTTCGCGTTTCTCTGAGTCTAGCATTGCATAGCTGGTCCCTACACGGCCAGCTCCCGATTGCTTTCTTTTCAGCAGTGCGCTGGATCTCAGACCTCCTGGTCGAATGTCCGCTCGCTCGCCAATCCTTTCTCTCCTGTTTGCTCTCTGGTCGCTTGCAGCACCAGCGCCCTCTAGAGAGCGGTTTATGTGGAAATCCCACATATATATTTAACAACATTTCCCTCTTTTTAACACAATTGCATGAAGTCTGCAATTCCTAAATAATTTTTAATGTAATTGCTTACTTTTTAATTATTCAAAGTTATATAATGAATTTTTTCATTTAAATTGACCTTTCTTTTCGATTTTTACTATTTCATATTAATTTTCCAACCAAAATATTGACATAAAAATATTTGTTTTACCGAAATTGTTATTGAAATTTTTAGTTCAATCAAGCCTTCCATAATTTTAAATTGACTAATGGTCATATTTAAGTAATAAATATACCCTTTACAATAAATAACTATATTATCAAAGTGTAAACTACAATTTTGCATTATTTTTTGGTAGGTCTGAACTGTATGTTATTGAAATATTCCAATATTACAACATTACCGTATTGAACAATTCATAAGTATGTGAGTTTCACAACAAAGGTTAATTTTTGCTTGAAGACGATTTTTTTTAAAAATTTGTATAGTTTTTATAAGTTTTAAAACGTAAGTATTATGTCAGGTATCATGTTTTTAAGTATTATAACTAAAAGGAATATACATTCCTCATTACAATTTACTTTAAATGAAAAATTACTTCTTTTTTTTATCAAGACCTAATTTGAAATTTCAAAACGTTCCATTCCAAACAAAAGACTTTTTTTTTAGTTAATTTTGAAAAGTTATAAGTTTTTATACTTAAAAAAGGAGAAAATATTAATACGGATAATCATAATTAATATAAAAGTTAATGAATAATTTTTCTGCGAAAACTACAAAAAGTGGAAAATCAATGAGAGAGTTAAAAAACAATACTTTTATATTAAATAAGTTTCATGATAGGTATTTTTATCTTTTTTTAATATTAAGTGCTTTTTTTATGCAGATTCTACATGGGGGTTTCATCATATTTAATTTAGATTCCCTTCCAAATTTATTATTTTTTCCCTATTTTTTCTAGTTTTATTGGCCTTTGTTACAAAAAAAATTAATCAAAATATCTAATGAAGGTTTTAATTAAACAGGATTACCATGATTGAAAAACTATTTATGAGCAAGAAAAAAAAAGACCACAAAATGAGAAAAAATAATGAACAGCTACACAAACAGAATATGAAACAGTGAAATTAAAATATGGACTGCATTTTAATAAAATCATTTATTCCAAGAATTTCTAAGAAAAACAATTAATTTTTTGGACAAAAATGGGAATTATCTTAAGACAAAATGGAAAGGCAATTACTTTACAAATGTATTTTGCAGCTGAAATGCTTAATAAAGATATATACAGTTTTTTTTTAATATAAAGTAATATTTAAGTACTAATATTATCCAAATAAGTCACTGATATTTGAAACAGATGCAACAAAATTAAAGATTACAAATATTTAAAAAATAGACCAAATTAGTAAATTCGTAGATTTGCTGTTTATAATTTATCTTATATTCATTCAATAGAAAGAATTTTAATCACTTATTGTCTGTATTTTTAAACTCATAAGAAACAAGCGGAAACATATACCACATAGTTAGTTTATATATAATTTAATTTCTTCCTTTCATACAATTATATTTTTTTAAATTTCAAGTTAAAGTTAATTAAGGGAAAAGTACTTTCCTTGCATTTCATTCTTGATTTTCCATAAAAATTAACAAACAAACAGAGTTTATCTGCATTGAAACACAAATAATAACATGATATAAAATATAATAGTATATTTTCAATTTCCATAAACCATATATACTCACGTCCATAAATTAAGGATAATGCAGAATCACACAGAAATTGAACTCTAAAATAAAAAATCCACCTGTAGAATTATCACACACATCTTGAAAAAGAATATGCAAGTTACAGGAAACCACCAGATGGCGCGGATAGTACGTCACAATGACGAGAGTATAACAGAGGGGTATATAAGGAATGTTGGCAAATAAGTAAAATTGTTCACAAGCGCTTTAAAAGTCTTTCAGTGCAATAACCGCATAGTTATGTCACAAAGGAAGCATTTGGATGAATTTTACGTGGTAGAATTACCGGACGAATAGAATGTGGACGTACCCAGTTGGAAGTATCCGAGGAACTTGGAATCGCACAGAGTGTCATCTCCAGGATTTGACAACGATTCCAAGATGATGGTAATGTGAGTAGATGTTACAGCACAGGTCGCCCCGAGTTACAACGCCGAATGAAGACCGGATTTGGCAGTTACTGCCAAAAGAAACAGACGGAACACAGCATCAGACTTGTCTCGTCAGCTCTCTTCAGCTACCGGTACGACAGTTTCAAGGCAGACCGTGTACAGACGCTTAGGGCACATTGGTCTATATGCTCGTAGGCCTGTCAGAATATGTTCCCTTACCGCAACTTACTGTCGCCTGCGATTAACCTGGAGGAGAGCGCATGCATTGGGGACACCGCAAAGTGGTTTTGTGTGATGTTTTCCGACAAGTCCAGGTTTAGTTTGCAGTCTGATTCTCGCCGGACTTTCATATGGAGAGCGCCAGGTACCCGTTACCACCAAGAGAACACCATTAAACGACACCGTTACGGTGGTGCAGGATGGCTCGTTTGGGGAGGAATTATTCTTGGTTCCAGAACTGACCTGCATGTTCAGAGTGCAAAGATGACAGGCCACATCTATTGGGATGTCATTCTGGAACAACATGTACGTTTGTTTGGGGTGCCATGGGTGCTGAATTTCTGTTTATGGATGACAGCGCCCGTCCTCACCGTGCAAACATTGTAGACGAATGCCTTCAATCGGAGGATATCACCCGTATGGATTGGCCATTATACTCACCGGACTTGAATCCAATAGAGCATGTGTGGGATATGCTTGGCCGACAAATTGCAGCCCATTAACCACCTCCCACCTGTCTACCGGAACTTCGGAGGGTATTGCTTGATGAGTGGTGTAATATTCCCCAAGATCAGATTGATAATTTGATACTCAGCATGCGTAGGCATTGTAAGACCTGTATTGCATCATCCGGGAGACATAATCCGTATTAACCATCATACTAACTATGTTATACTGTTTTGTGTTAATATGTTCATTTTTGAAATTTGCTCCAGGGAGTAAATATCGCAATTTTTATTAATTATGTCAAACATATAGCATCTTTTTTGCTCTTTACCTTTTGTTTAATAAATAGACTTTACAAATAAGTCAAATTTGTTTTGCTTCTGTCTCTTTCTTTGCCTGAACTTCATTATCCTTAATTTATGGACATGAGTGTAGATTCTAATCTTCATAATTTGTTTTTCAGTACTTCAAACTATAAAATGATAAAATGGTTAAACGTGGAAGAAGTTCAAGGGCATGATTAAAATTTGGAAGACTAGTAAGTTTTCCTTGAAAATGAAATGATCGAATTTTCCAAGTTCATTTGAACATACGCATGTAGGCTTTCGAGCGCATAACATGCTGGTATTAAATGACATGGTGAATTCACTTCAAACCGAGTTGTTGTTTTGGTTGCATTGTATATCATTGTATTCCTCATTAAAGAAAGGTTCACAAGCATTATATCAACTGGAAGTTTACATAAGCGAAAAAATTGAGTTACAAGAAAGCGATGGTCTAATCAATGGATTGCACAGCACGTTGATTCCTTCACGATACTGTTCTACACTGCTGATAGGTTGAATTCAACAAGGCACATCCTAGTGTCATTTCGGCTTAGAAAAGCCGACATGAACCAGTGTTAAGGACGATTTGTTTGTTGTAAGCCATGCATATCCTGATCCAACTGCTGCTTTCATGGACAATTAGTGTGCACACACACACACAATGGGAATCTCTCTCGATAATTATATAAGCAATTGCTCTATTGGTTGACAGTTTCTCTAAGTGGGGACTAATTCAGGAGACTGTTAAGAAACTACTTTTAACAGCATTGCATTTTTGTCAAATTTTGAAATAGTTTTCGTATTTCAAATGGTCCTAGACAGTTTTAATGGCATCAATTGGTTCATCGCCGACGAGTATCGTTTTGTCTTAGTGGAGAAGAAAATCAAATAACTGGGTGGAAGCAAATTGGTTAAAATCGATAACCGTGTTGCTTGTGTAAAATCTGGAAGACATAATATCATGGTGTGGGGTCTAATTGAGCATTCTTCTAAATTAACTTGGTGTTAGTTTTGAACTCTTTCTCTCTTGCATTGGAAGGATCCTGTGGTCAGTAGCTGCACTTGTAGTTTCGACCACTTTTTCAACAAAATAATACCGACTATGTATTTCAGCCATTTTCAGAAGATGTGATCAAGATATCGATACCTTACCAAGGCCAATATTTTCACCAGCATGGCTTCGGATTGAGAATGCAATAGAACTAAAAATTAGAAATCCACCAGTAACATGTAATCTATTGGAAATATGGGCCAAGTAGAATGGGATGGACTGTCTCAGCAAGACTTCCTTAAAATGTCTTAGTACCCAAATTCTTCTTGTGATTTGCTAAGAATAATGACGGCCTTATGCCATAATGAGTGACTCAACTGTTCTACATTTCACTCAATAAAAAAAAAATTTAGCACTTCATTCTTTAATATTAATATTTTACTGTTTATTAACAACCTTATAATTTCCATTGAATTCAAACATTTTCTCTCTGGAGCAAGTATCTTTAGTCTTCGCTAGTTTAAGCATATTTTGCAAAGAAAATTAAATTCAAATGAATTATAAAACACAGATAAAATTTAATTAATTAAGATTTGGCTTCATATGGTTCATAAGAATATAAAAAAATTACAAGAAAATATTTGGTGAGTTGAATGCAATGTATTTCTTATAAAAATATTTGAAATTTCAACCAACTACTTTAATTTCAAATATAGGGAGAAAAAATCTTCCGTAGCTAATCGTTTAATAAATTTGATTAATTGTGGAATTAAAAATCCAAAAATATATAATAAAATATCAAACACAAACGATTTTTTTTTTAGATAGATGACATTTTGATTAAATAATAATTTTAATTTTTCTTATGTATTTTGTAGAAAACCAGATGTAAACCAAAATACAGCAAATGAGTAATGTTAATCGTGTTCTTGATTAGTTTTTATATATCCATCGAGAAATCACCACAAAGGAGTTAAGAATTTTTAAACAATCAAAATTTTATCATATGCGATTGCATTAAGGGTATATTTTAATGAGCATAGTAATAAATATTAATGGATTAAATGAATCAAGACGTTAATGAAATGATTTAAAAAAATATGTGTACAAAAATATTTTGGGAAAACAAAATTGATATAAGAGGACTTCAGACTACTTATGAGAATGCACACACACACACATAACTTTAAATACCACATATATTATAGTGAGACTAGGTACACTACCATCACTCACAAGATTTTTACTTTATACGTTGCAGCTACCCTTTTTGAACTATGGTATATTTAAATAAATAAAAAACAGAATTTTAAGATATTTTGAAGCTAACTCATATAAAGATAATAGCAAAATTTTTTAAAGTTTATGTAAAAATACCTACAGTTGCATTAACCATTTTCCCTTGTTTATTAAATATATGATAAACATCTATATTTCTCTTATAAAATTCAGCAGTTTTTTTTCCTTATAAGGAAAGGGGAAAATAATAAAATAACTTTGAAAATTTTCTAATTTGTTACAAAAATAGAAAACAAGAAGAAATGAAATATATATTTTTATGAACTATTTAATTAATCAATATACTTGTGTGATAATCAGATTTTTGTAACTACTATATTTTTCTCATCTTGTAGTAAATAATTCTCTGATTAGAAGATACTATTACGCTTATACCTTTAAGGTGGAAGTAATTGCACTCAAATGTTTTACTAGAATTGAAGTACAACTCAAACTTTAACTATGTTTTCTAGAGCATAATGTTAAGAAACATTTACAAATACATCTGTACCTACTGATTATTAAATACTGCCATAGCTGAGAAAACCAATCAAATATATTTATGGAAATACTTCGAAAGCTGGTGTCTAAGCCCAAATCCAATTATTAAATTATTTTTAAGTGAAAGCAAACTATTTATCTTATCTGGACTTAGTTTACTATTATTTATATACACATTCTTAATTTTAGTTCTATTTATTTAGAATATTATAGAAATTACTATAGTAATATATAAACACACATGTTAAGTGTCAATGGTTATGAAGATCCTCCTCAAACCATTTTACCAAATTAATATGGAGATTTTAGTTGGAAAGAGGCAAAATCACACATCTATAATTTAATTAAATAGTACGGACTTCATTCGTGCACAGCAATTTAATTAATTGCTGATATTCCGTTTATTAACCATAAAATTTACATTGGTATTAGAAGGAAATGTTTAACATGGAACTGATTTCAGCTTTAATTCTGGTTTAGCAAGGGATTTTATACGGAGTGATTGGTATCTGAGTTTACTCATATGTGATACTAATTGCATGTTAACTTTCCTTTGATAATGCATCTACTTGAATGGAGTGAATACTTCATAAGCAATTCGTCCACTTAATTTCATGTTAGGACCTTGAGAATATTTGACTTTTATAGGGGTTTCTCACAGTAAGTGAGACGATAAAATGAGTTAGGGAGAAGATATATGTGTGTGTGTTTGTGTGTATGTATCTTTTAAACAGTAATTATTTAAAGAATTATCTTCTAAAAACTCGCAAAGTAATGTGTCTTGAGATACTTAGCATCCAGAAGTATCCTTAAAGTTTTAAAAATATTTTTAAGAGTTGTCAATTATTTACTAATGGTAATAAACCTTAGCCTCCTGAGACCCGAGAAGTAACTCCTCAATATATTTGTCAAATTTTCTTGGTGTGTACTTAAAATGGAACTAATAAAAGGAAAAAAATATAAAAAGGACATTTTAAAAATTTTATTTATGTTAATCAAGTGGTACCCAAATGGGTATCGTTGAACTACATGCATATAATGTAACAATATTAAAGTAAAGAGTTATATCGAGATACATAGTTTTTTTAAAACTGTTATTTGTTATGGAATTCAAAGAAGCAATTCCTATTTTGTAAGTACAGATATAAGTCACATTTAATGCATCTCACTCTGGATTTTCATGGCATCCTGGAAAGCGATACTTCATTTGACTTTCTCTTTTTACATATTACGGAAAGTGGCCAATTCGGGCATACCGTACACCATTCACAGGCAAAGGAACAATTCGTTGATTTTTTTTTCTCGTTGATGTCTTTCCTGTACGGCTTCTTCAGAAACTTTTGCTTTTATTAAGCTCTCAGCTATCACAAGTTCAAAGTCTATCAAATGAAATCTATTTTTAGAGGAACTTTACATTTCTTCAATGACGAATATACATAATCCAAGCATTGCAGGTGGCCATTTTCAAAAAATATGCAAAGACACGCATTGTCCATTTCTTGGTCCGTGTGGATATCCGGTAATATGAGATTAGTCTGTCCATCATATCAAAACCTCCCATGTAAGTATTATATGACCTTGCAATGGCAGGTTGTCTGACATCTGCTCTCTGTCTTTGTTCTTTCGCCCACCTCTTACAGCTGCCTTCAGGTTTGATACCAAATGCATTTGACAAAAGAAGAACACATTTCTTTGTCTTTCCATTTTACAAGACAAGCTTTTCTACCCTTGCGTCTTCGAGAAACTGATGAACCTCACTCCATACAAGTATCTTTTGGAAAGCTTTCGACGACACCATCAGTACGGTCGGCCAGTTAAATATACGTTTTTACTCACGAGGTAATTTAAAATTGCTAGTCCTGTAAAATATCGGTCGGTGAATAAATGGATTACTTTTGCTGCTGGTATAGTACCAACCAAATGTTTCACAACTGCTCCTTCCAAACCATATAATTGCTAGTCTTCAACTGGAACTGTATCAGCTCCTGTGTGAATTAAAAAAATCCAAACAAGCCCATCTGGTGCAGCAAGTACAATTTTTTTTAATCCTACAGGGTTTGGATTCGATGGTAACTATTGTCTCATAGGGCATCTTCCAGAGAACGGCATCATCTGTTCATCAATTGACAGACATTCTGTTCGATGAAGTTTCAAACAGGCATTTCTAAAAACTTCTAAAATCAGAAGCGCTTTCTGGAATATTTTCAAAGTCTGTATCATTAATATCGGAAAGTTCACCATCGCTTTGTACAAGCTATTCTTGGATTTACTAAAAAAATGAAAACCATACATAGCGTCACCGCTCTACTTTGATTCCACGGTACCCAATCGGGTACTTTTGTTTCAAAGTGAAATAAATCGTAAATAACCACAAAGTAAATTTCTAAAAATGCATGTAGAATAAAGCTTATACACTTCTTAGTTGCAAAAAACAGTAAAAACCTAATTATTATATTTATTAATATTAAAAAAATGAATCAACTTCCCAGTAGCCGGTTGAGTCACCATTTTCTTCAGTTTCTCGACTTTAAAGCTGTATGAATCATTTTGTCTTCAGTGTGATGCTGACATCTCTTAGCAGGCATTAAATTGGAGTTCTGTCCAATTGGGTATTCTGGGACTTAAGTCGAATAAGCCTTTTTTATTGGAATAAATGCAAATCTACGAAAGTCCCCAAATGGGTACCGAGGGTCCCAAGAGGTTAAAACAGCTCATAAAATATTCTAAAATTAAAATATTGCATTTAATTTTAAAGTATAAATTTATTTTACTTGATTGTGATTATAATTTAAAATAGATTTAATTTACTTCGTTGTAATTTCTTTTTCTGATTTTTCTTCACATGTTCCAATGTTTTCGTTAATAATACTTAGATATATTTTTTTTTCTGATGGAACTTCATTTCTTTTCCAATGCATTCCTTTGCTTAAGATATTACACTTGGTGGCGAAAATGGGTTTTGAACGAAATTGATTAATGCTCCAAATCTTTAAGTTTAAATTTGACTTTTCAAAGTTTGTTACCACCATCATGCTTTCTGATGCAAACGATGTGGCCAGATATAGACGTTTATTCTATTTCCTTAAAGGATTCATTTTTACTTTCTACTTATTTAATGAATCCAATAAAATGAACTCAAACTGCATAGACATTAGCTTACGTAATTAACAGATAAACGCGAGAGAAAATCCTTTAAGGCATCCGAATACATTTAGAGAACTTTCTTAAAAAATAGCGCTCTGAAACATTATGTAAGCTATTTTAGGGATCAATATCAATAAACATTAATATTTAACTAATAATGTTTACAAAAAAAAAGTCTAAATTTTACAAAAAACAGAACTATAAGTGAAATTTTAGCAATATTTTTCAAAAATTCCAAAGCAATTAGAGAAAAAAGTAATAATCTCTCATATCAGTAAATGTATTACTAAAACAAATTACATGCATTTATCTAGAGAATGTACCAGAATTTTAATGTTTAAAAATTTTAAAGCTAATCAAGTAAAAATAAGGAATGCGACATTCTTTATGAGGCCATTATTTAAGTAACAGGCCATAACTCAAAAAATATTCTATACAAAAATAAATATTTTAGAGCATTCTCTAGGAAATAATATACTGTTCAGATACAAAAGGTTTTATTGAAAAAAATACGTTTGTAATAATTTGAGTTATTGGACTTACCATGATAGATTTTGAGCACGTTAAATGGGCAGTGGCATTGAAACAAAACAATTTATTTTGTAAAACCAAAAGATATTTCAACTCAATAAAAAAAATGTGCTTTGACCGAATTTGGTCATTTGAACGTGTTTGGATAACTTAACAGGTTATTGGAGAGTGCATGGAATGAACAAAAACCCACGTCTATAAAAAGTAACAGCAAAACAAATCTAAAAACTTTTGTAAATTAGTGTTTTTTTTTAAACAAGTTTCTTTTTTTCGCTTGGATGCTTTAGTTGTTCGATCAGAATATAAATTAACGTTTACCTGTAAATAGCAAAGCTAAAAATATTTATTCAAAATTATTCCTTCAATATTTAAAATACAACATGGGCGAAAAAAATTACTCTAAATTCTTTAAAATTTATATATTTTTCGTTTTTTCCTATTTCGCTGTTAGTGAATTATAAATAAAAAACAATATCACTTGTTTTCCTCAACTTGACTTTTTTGGATGGAGATTCAATATAGATCTCTTTCTCCAAAATAGATATGGGATAGATCAAAACATAAATAAAAACATTTCTAATATGTTTTTGAAATGTCGTACACAAAGTATTTATTCATTCAACACAGATCAACTCTAGAAGGAAGTACACAAAATAATCCTACTTGTAATTTATTAATTATTAACTAAATGTAAATAGGGAAAATATAAATATGCCGAGGAGTATAATATTTTAGCCACCCAAATGTATGTTTGAGTACTTTTTCTTACAAATTCCTAAAATATATTTGCGTACTACATTATTTGATAATATTAATGAAATTCCAAGTTTTGATAATATTAATGAAATTCCAAGGCCGAAAATAAATATAAATGTCTTAACATTTTTTAATGTTTATTTTAAATATTATAATTACATATCTAATTGTAATGAATAATACGTAATTCCATCGTACTTACATATGTTCTTCCAAATCTGGAAATAAGTGTGTTTAGTAAAGGGAAGTATGATTCCAAAATTGCAGCAGAGAGTTATTATTTAAGTTGAACCCTATTGTTCTGTTAATGATGCATTCGACCAGTTAATAGTAAAGAAAAATCTAAAAGGAACTTGTAGAATCAAAAGATATAATTTTTTTTTTCAAAATTAGCCCTTTAAGTACGATTGTTATCTCCCTTAATGCACTTTATTCGAAAAATATAATAGTATTTTAAGTTGTCTTTGGGTAGGATATACTTTCTGTATTCAGAGTTATCTTTTATCCTCTATTAATGTTATCTTTGCTGAAAATGAAATAGCGCTTTTTAACGCGTAATATATTTCCTGAAACTGTACTATCTCATACCTAATAGGAAGATTTATTTAGGTATACCTTATGAAGCTTTATTTCCTTCCATCTTTTAGAATCTTGGGCATTATTTTATATAATAATACAAAAAATATAAAATATTTCATTTTGAATTATTATTTTTATCAGGAACCCAGATTTATTTACATGTGTTAGGTGCAATTTGATCAAAATATAGCCCTACCGCCAATACAACTTGAACCAGCCATATTCATTTTGAATTCAATATTATAATGCGATGCAAATATAATTCTTTTTAAGTAATTTATATATCAAAATGCTCCAGTAAAATATATTCAATTATATGATATATTCTTTTGGTTTTAATTTCTTCTCATAACTTACGTGATGTTTACATTCAATTCGTAAAAGAAAGATTTAGAAACTATTATTTGTTACCGATTTGAAGAATATGTTTGACAGCTCTTTGAATATATATATATATATAATGTGATATTAAAAGTATAAAAGAATGAATGGATTTCCTTCATTTAAAGTCTCTACATTACAGAATTTGCAATGATTTACATTATTTCAGTCTAAAAAAGCAGCATTTTGATTTAAAAGCAACTTTTTTTAAGTCATAGTTATGGAGTTTATTGAATATTCTTTGTTAGTTGTATAAATGTAAAATTTTAAAGTTAAATAACTTTGAGTAACTCATTATCTATAAAAGACATCCTATGTTTATAGTTTCGGTAATTAACATACTTCTGGCTAAACATATTTTTTGATTGATAATGACCTATATTTGTTGATTAACTTATAATTTGATTAACATATTTTTTACTACATTATGGTTCAAAACAGCTCCAATTTAGATACAAAAAGGACAAATTTTTCCAGTCGATTTAACCATTAAATTCTTAAGCATGCATGCAAAATAGTAAAATATTCTAAAAAGAAATGAAGGCATTAAAATTAAACACAAGAACCCACCGTACAAAATATTGTAGGATAATACATTTAGAAGTATTTTTTTTTCTGCATTTGTAAATTTTTTGTAATATTTCAAATCATCATAAGATGAACAACTTTATAAAAATTTAAATGTTAATTTTGTAATTTTACTTACATTCATGGCCGAAAATTAAGGATGATTCGAAATCAAAAGGAAATAGAACTCTAGAGTAGTTTTCACCTGTAAAATTATCAGACTCATCTTCAAGAATAATATGCAAATTACAGGAAGCCACCAGATGACACAGATAGTACGTCTCAATCGCGATATTATAAGAGAGGATCATATATATTTAATGGTGGCAAAGAAGTAAACTTTTTCACAAAGGTTCTGTTAGCCCAGCGTTTCTCATACTGTAAGGCCCGCTCCTGGGGGGAAGGGGGCATAATAACCCTACAAGGGGGTGCAAACATATCGAAAATAAAAGATTTTTTAAAAAATAACTGGGCGAAGCATAATTTGTCAGTACGATTAGTTTTATGACAGTTTTACTCAGCCTGTAGGAAATTAAAGGAAATATTCAGCTTTGATTGACAGTTTGGACAATTTTTATAATTTTTCATAGCAATTTTTATAACTTATCGCCAGGTTTGGCTGATTCATTAGTCAAAAGGAAGACTGATGTGTGGAACAATTCGATTGAAAAGAAAATATTTACCTTGAGATCTAAAGACAAATAATTTTTTTTTAAAAAAGAGAATTTAGAGGGTATCAGTGAGGGAAAGTAACTTAAATGAAATGGGAAAAAAGAAGGGTGTTAGTCTAATTTCCACAATACATACAATTGAAATGCCGGATGAGACAAATGGAGGAAGATAAAGTCCAGGCTTGAATGTGTAATTAACTACAATAATAAAATGAATAATTTAGAGTAGTAGGATGTGCTCCCGCGATCATTTGAACAATTTAGAAAGGAACTGATTGAAAATCTAATGTCAGAAAATCATTGTGATGAGTTTGCTGCCAAACATCTGGAAGACCCAGCATTAGTCTTTCACCACTCAGGTTAACTTCAAGGCATTTTCCAGACGTATTCCTGTTGCTGAAAAAAATAAAATACACTCACTTCCAAAAGTTAAGCACGAAGATGTAAAATGCAAAAAAAAATCAACAAATACTGCTTTGATTGACACACAATTTGGCACTAAAGTAACATATATATTTATACATAAAACAAAATCAATAATTATATACAGAAATGAAGACAATATTAAATTTTTGTAAGTTATCATATAATGTCATCCTGGAGACTTGAACAGAATTATGTATAAAGTGAAAATAAACAGCATAAAATTAAAAAAGGACATTAATAGTGTATGTGATCCCCTCTCATCTGTAAGAAAAGTTTACACCTTCTGACCATGCTTTCAATTAGGTGGTCAACCACCACAGAATTAAGCAATCGCCATTCTTTTTGTAGAGCAGTTTCCAGCTCAATAAGCGTGGCTGGAGGTAGGAAACGTGAAGATACAGCACGGCCGTGAGCATCCCAAAGATTTTCAATGGGAAAAAGGTCGGACGAATATGCTGGCCACGCCAGACGCGCAATCCCTTCACTCTCCAGGTAGTCATCGACGATATCAGCTCTATGGGGACGTGCGTTATCGTCTATTAGAACAAAAGTAGGGCCAACTGCTGCAGCGTACAATCTCACAATGGGTTCTAGGACTTCATCTCGATACCGGACAGCCGTCACAGAGCCCCGTTTAAAAATGTGCAGATCGGTGCGGTATCCTAATGAAATCCCTGCCCACACCATAATGCTTCCGCCTCAGAATTCGTGATGATCGGTGATGTTTTGGGGCTGAATGCGTGTTCCTTGTTTACGCCATGTCCTTATACGCTTGTCACCTGACTCCAGAGCAAATCTTGACTCATCAGTAAACATGACATTGCCCCAGTCAGACACAGTCCAATTGCCATATTCCCGGCACCACTTTAATCGTGCCCCTCTTATTGGACGGATAGAGGAACACAAACTCGAGGTACCGGGCATACAGTCCATTCATACGTAATTTTCGACTTACAGTAGATGCAGATATAGTACAATGGACACTGTAACCATAGATGTCATGTCACACGTGTGGAGGTCACTCTGCATTCTACTTGGCTACAATAGCAATATATCGATCTTCCGCGTCGTTGTAACCCTTGGGGCCCGCTACGGGCCTTCGGACAACTGTCTGTGTGATTTGGAATTTTTTCTATAAACGTGAAATTACAGAATGATGAACGCCGAGAAAAGAGCAACCTCTGTGATCGACTGACCTGCTTCAATGCGCCCTACAGCACGCAAGTGCTCAGAATCTTCCATTCGTTTTCTGGAAATCATAGAAACACGTATGTCTTGAAAATCAATTGTACAAAAGTTTTAAACACCTTCGATCAGCACTTACAATCAACTTCTGTAACCTTTCATAAAGCTGGCTTGTTATAAGACTGCCCTTTTTGCATATTTCTTGACATGAAAGCACGATTAACTGTTACCTAACATATTTTCATACTTCCATCTACCTCTGCAGCCGAATGGCATCCTCTTTAATCCTGATTGGCTTCCGGAAATTATCATTTTCCTCTCCGTGCTTAACTTTTGGACGTGAGTGTACAACGAGACAGTGTACTGTGTGCTCCCATAATATATATTCCAGAGATAATCTAGTAAAAGAAGAGACCAGATAATAGAGTACAGATTGTCAGACATTATTTTGTGTTGTCATTTCTTTCAAAAACAATCGTACAAAGACTAATATTTAACTTTTTTCCGTTTTCCTGCAATAACTTGGGATAGTAAGCTAATTTTAAAACTAAATGCTTTTATACCTATAAAATTAAAATTTCAACTTAAAACCTACATATTTTGTTCTGTTTTGTTTCAATGTATTTAATAATAATAAAGTAAGAAAATAACAGTCATTTTGCATTTCTTTAAAAATTTGTAAAGGCAGTTTAAAAACCATTTTACATTTTTGTATACATTGTCAAGCATTTGGTTTTACTCTCTCCTTGTAATTCAGCTATTATATCATCAATAATGTTTTATTTCATTTAAAAATAAACTCGTGCAAAGGACGGGTACTTTAGCCAGTATTCTTTTTGTTTCAATGCTGCACAAGGTGTTTTTTTAACAAATTCCTTGATACAATTTAAGAACAAGTTTAATAATTATTAGTGACTACCATGGGTTGGTTCTTCTTGCAGAGCAAAATTTTTCAAAGGAGCGATTAATATTAGAAATTGACATTTTGAGTTATTTTTCTATATTTAACTGAGATCTATGTTTTGTCTTCAAAGCAGCCACCGCAGAAAATCTGGATTTACAAAGATAGGATGTGGAAAAGGGGGCAATATAGTATACGAATTTTCTTTGGTTTTCACTGTAGACAATTCTTCTTTCACCTCTTCCCAAATTTCAAAGAGAGATTTATTACAAAAATTACTTTTAATTTCGCCATTGGGTGTGAAATCTGCGAAGATTTCTTCTTCGGCAGTTGAGAGCCCATCTAAAGTATTTTGAAATTATTCCTAACCCACTCGTAACTTGTTATCACAAGCTGTCCTCATTCAGAAAATACTTATTTAAATTCTTTGCCAACATGTTGAATGATTTTCAATGCTTTTAAAAACAATTTCCACGTGTTCTTCGGATTTGTAAGTTATCACACATAACACACAGGGGCTTTTTGTTCTCAATTTACTTTAGTCGTGGTAAATCCAAAATTTAAGTATTCTTTAGAATATTTCCTTGGTTTAATTTTCGGAGCCATGTTCGTCTTACGACTTAAAAGTGTCTATATGATGTCCTTTTTATCTACCGCCGTAAATACTTAATACTGTGAATTACAACTAACGCACTCATACAAATTACAAAATACACATCGAAGATCGATTCGATAGCTATAGAAGTATCGACTCGACAAAAACTGACTGGAATTGTACGAGGTATAGCATTTTCACATCTTTTGGGCAGACGTCCGATAGGTTGCCCAGACTCACGCAAAACGTTTGCAAGTATGCAAATTTTTTCTACCGGACCGCATACATATGTTAGCTATTTCATGCGGGCCGCAACATGAGGATTAAGGGGGGGAGGGGGAGAAATGCTTGAAGATCTAGATAACATGGGAAATTTAAAATGTAGAAATTGATCAAATATTATAACTCTTATTTTGCTTTTTTTAATTATTATTTTTTATATTTTTTTTTATTTTTGTCCACAATTTTTCTAAATTGGAAGATTTAAGTGTTCTTTCACAATCTCTACATCAGTAAACGGTTTCATATGGTATCCAATGATATAAAAAATTTCATAGGGTGCCTTTGTTTTTGCTGAGACATTATGACTGAGAAATAATTTGTTGCTGTTGTAGAGATTATTCAACAAAGCCTATTTGCCATCTCTTGAAATAGATCTTCGAAGAAAAGTGTCATTGAACGATTCCTGTTTATTGGCACCGTTTAAATAAATTTTCGTGATAAATCAAACAATTATTGAACCATGCTTGTTTTTCACTACAAAATAGTCAATTTCCCAATCGTCTTGAAACAATCTATTTCCTTCGAATAGTATTCACTTACATGATATGAAAGATAATTAAAAATTAGTTCCACTCACAAAATGGTTGCTACACCACTGTTGTACATTATCACTAATCAGAAAAATATATCAATTTGCACCCATACGACATCAACAGCAAAAAGCAAAAATTGATTTATTTGATTTTTTAGCAGAGAATTTCTCACCAAGTTTTCATAAATAAATAAATGAATTTCGCAGAGCAATGGGTTATGACTCGGCCACTTAAAAAGGCCCGGTGGGCCACAGGTTGAGTATCGCTGGACTAGACTATTTTTCTCATGCATTTGTACCTTTAGAAATGGATGATGAAAGAAATAAATCTTTAATTATATATCATTTTGCAATCTGTTCCAACTTAAAAATCAGGGAAAGAAAAAACAACATAATAATCATCCTATTACTTTAAAAGTAATTTACTTAGAATATATATTACATTAAAGTAACATATACATAATTTAATACATATTTTGTTAATTTGTACGGTTTATATTTAAGATCGTGTTGTAGTTTTAGCGTCAAAATGTATTATTATTGCATTCAATACATTATTATTGTATAAGGGGGTGATATAAAAATTAGTGTTGAAAATTGGGGTCGCCAGTATGAAATTTTGCGAAGCACCATGTTAGCCACTTTAGTGCCATATCCTAATAGCTATGGCATGGAAGACGCATGGGAATGTTTTTACGTGGTAGGATTATCAGTTGTCTGGAGTGCAGTCGTACAGAAATGAAAGTATTCGAGGACCTTGTGGATCTAGGCTTTAGCTACAAAAGCAAAAGAAATCTCAGTAGATATTACAATTCCTCTCAAATTATAACGCCAAATGAAGACGGTATTTGGTAACAATCGCCAAAATATGCATCCGACTTTTCTTATCAGCAAAAGGTATCCACAGGTACAACAGTTTCAAGACAAACTATGAACAGACGTTTGGGACATATTAGTCTATATGCTGGTAGGCCTATGAAATGTGTTGCACTCACCGTAATTAACTATCGCTAGTGGTTAGTCTGGAGTAAGGAACATGTAATGTGTGGATATCGTCACAGTTGTCTAATGTGATGTTTACCGGCGACTCCAGTTTATCTAGTAGTATGGTGAGCTCCAGGTACCCGATACCAGCAAGATAAAATCTTTGAATGGCACTGTTACGGTGGTGCAAGATTGCTCGTTTAAGGAGAATTATACTGGGCTCCAGAACAAATCTGTATGTTCAAATTGGAGCCATGGCTGACCAGATTTATCGAAGCATCCTTTGAAAACCTCATGTACGTTTGTTTAGAGATGCCATAAGCGTATAATTTGCTTTTATGGATGTCAACTGCCGTCTTCATTAAGCAAACATCTTAAACGAATGTCTTCAATCACAAAGGATATCACACGTAAGGAATGTGCTGCATTCTCACAATCAAGCACCTCCTACTTGTACACCGGAACTTTGGAGAGCATGTATTGCTGAAAGGCGTAATTTTACAAGATCAGTTCGATAATTTAATTCTGAGCAATACTAGGCGTTGTAAGCACTGTATTTCATCGCATGAGAGAAGCAGATCGCATTAACTATCACACCAACCATGTAATATTAAGATTTTGTGAAAACAGTATTTTTTAATAATTGCTTTGGGGATCAAAAATCATAGTTTCTATGAATGATATTATGCATACGCAATCTTTTTTGTTCTTTGTCTTTTGTTAAATACAAGTTTTTTAGGAGTAAGTCATATTTGATTTGTTTCTGAAACTTGATTCCCGGAGATGGTATTACCTTTATTTTATGGACATGAGTGGAATTTATATATAAAACAGAAAGAAAGTATTTTAATTTATTAAATAAAAATTTATATTTTTTTCATAGTAAATAATTCTTATTTATTTTGCGAAAAGTGTCTAAAATTAGTCGTTATTATATCTATAGCCTTAGATCTCTATCTTACTAACAACCATGTTTTTTCTTTCGGCATCGGCTGTAATACTTAAAACGTGTTGCATTTTTAACACTTTTGCATATTCTGATAATTTCAGGTAGAAATGGCTCTAGTAAAAGTAGAACAAATCCTTATATAAAAATACTGTCACCCATATGATGTTTAATATATTTTGATCAAACAGTTTGATGATCGAAAGAGTTATATTTTAACATGGTAGGGGCAAAACGTTCCCGGAATAGTTAAATTTCAAATTATTACGAAGTAGAACAATAGTTTAATCTTATTGGTCCTCTAAGTACTGCTCTCCTGTATCCATATACTTGTTGAAACGTTCGTATAACTGTTCAAAGCACTCCTAGAATCCATTTTTAGATGTCTTTCAGCTACTTCGTTACATTTTAGATCACCACAAAAATGATGTCTCTTGAATATCATTTTCAGCTGTGGAAACAGGTAAAAACTCTCTGGTGCTGGAATATTTTTCGTATGCTTTTCTTCGGTACCTCGAGCGTCTCAGAAGGTGATTTTTGGAGCAAAACACTGAATTTGATGTTTACACGCTGCTCCAAACTACATTGCAAAATCCAACGAATGAACAATTTTCTTTGTCAGAAATGATCTAAAGCTAACGCCAATTGTCTAGAAAATGAATTCCATAAGTGTGATTTCCTTACTAGTGCTACCAACCCCTGAAATAGACATTTCCCTACCAACGAACACCTGTGCTAACGTAGGAGACTATCCCGTGAACTTTTTGACTCTGGTAGTATGTATTACAACTTATATCCATTGAAAGTTAAATGGCTAGCAGTGATTCTGAATGTTGAATTATTACATGTGGAAATAAATTGTCAGTATGAATTATAAGGTATAGAACTAAAATGATAGCTTACAATTAATTCAATCTCTATTACGAAAAAAAAATTTAAGTTCGAATAATTTTCAAAGATATACCAACGCAAGTAAATATACATTTTGTTAAAATTAAAATGATTTAGACTATTTGGATTAATTGGAAATATCAAAGACATAGTTATGGTTATAAGAAAAATTAAATGTTTTATTTTAGAAACTATATATTTTTGTAGATTGATGAAAATTCACAGTATTTATTACTGATACTTAAACTATTCAGCATGATTTAAATAGATATTTTACCTAATTAAATAACAGAGACAGTGAAATCATTACGCTTTCACATATTTTAATACACGGTAATTAAATTGGACGAAAGCAAAGTATTAAATTATTAAAATGCTCATCAACACACTAAAAATATTATCATCATACTTAAAATTTCATTATAGAGATAAAAGGATGTTACTTTCATTGTTTTCTGCACTCTTCTAAAATTGTAGACAGTAGCAATTAATCCCGCTTAGCACAGGTGATTACGTATAGTATTAATAAAGCAACATTTAATTTTCTAATTATGCAACAGGAACTGATTCCCATTTCCAATCAAAAAAGCAATAAACACTAATGTCATTTTATTAGGAGAGCTGTTACTGATTCTTACTATTCACAATTCATTCTAATTATACTTCACGGAACTAAGAACATGTGTTTTCATTTCCTCCAACATTCGTTTCATAAAGTCATCTGAAAGTCTGGATAGATATTATTATATGGTTAAGCTTTATTAAGATATATTTGGAGCTTTGCGTCCACCTACTCGAAAACATATGTTTTCATTTCATATTAAGAATGATAATTCAGAAGATAATAGCATATATATATATACTTTTCAGAACTATTTTAATGTATACAGTCAAATTAGTTTACTTATTAATTACCTTCAACACTAGAAAGAGATCTAAATGTAAGATAAGTCATCAAATAATGCTAAAAGTCTTAAAAAATTACTTTTAAAATTAATTTAAATCCAGCATTTTATTTAAGAAAATCTTGTTCCTTTCTTCGTTTTAAAATCTCTCCATGTCTGAAAACTATTACATTTCTCTCTAGTTGACATCCTGTCCTGACAGGCACAAACAACTGAAAAAATGCTTTATAAAAACGATATTATTTATCATCCAATATGTCTAGAACTGCCAGAATTTTCCCAAGGCAAA
Source organism: Trichonephila clavata (assembly GCA_019973975.1). Classification (NCBI taxonomy): domain Eukaryota; kingdom Metazoa; phylum Arthropoda; class Arachnida; order Araneae; family Nephilidae; genus Trichonephila; species Trichonephila clavata. The sequence goes on from BMAO01022097.1 coordinate 54,688, forward strand.
TAAAATTGCAATTTCTGAAAAAGTATGATCCTGTTGAGTTTTTGGATTATAAATCTTATTTTGTTTTTTGATGGTTTTTAAATCTTATTCCTTTATTTTCTGTATTTAATATGAAGGAGAGATAATTGTAAAATAATAGGAAACATTTAGATCTCATTATCATAAAAATAAATTTTAAAATAAGTGCACTGAAAAAATTATTAAAAAATGAATATATGAATTAGTTTGGATAATTAAAAATGAACCAAATGTTACTGAATTGTATATATTTCAAATGTTACTAATTTTGCAAAGCTGATCCTGCCTTACATAAGTAACTGACGGTCAATGTTATATTTTTTAACTGTTAGATACGAATCCTGAATCAAGATTAAAACCCAAATCCAATTTTCTATCATCCTATTTTCAAATATCAACTTAAAACTTTTAAGCTATTCGGTTCTTAAAATTAAAAAATTAACTACGAAGATATATTTTCGGATAAATTCTATATTCTTATTTTCTAGTTTGTGCATTGATAAAAAAATAATTATTGTTTTCAAAAATAAGAATGCTTTCATTAAAAAGCTAGATATTGCTGATAAATAAACAGATGATTTTTTTATAATCCGTACACCTCAGAAAGTACCAGACATGTCATTTCTAATTTATTAAACATCTTACGAAAGATTACTTAATTCATCTTAATAAACCCACACAGGCGCACTTTATTGTGCTTTATCATTCTGGAAAAGAATGTAGTTGCGCAAGATGTTTTACTCAGAAATTGTTATTCACTCGCGCGCGCGCGAGTGTCTCAATACATTCCCATCCATATCTAATAAAGTGTGAATTAAAATTTCCGTAAATAAAGTAGAACTTTAATACATATCATTTAAATAAATTTGAAATATTATTGTACGTTTTTCTCCTGAAAAATGCTTTGTGTACCTCAAAAAACATATTGAACTATGATGCTATATTTTTATTAATTATTTCAAAACAATTGATCCCAATTAAAAAGAAACACATAATGCAGTTCATAATTAATTCAAGCGATAGTTTCCCATTTATAACATTTTATATAGCGTAATAAATATATACGGACAATGTGATATAGTTGTTAATATTAAAGAAAAAATTATTTTTAATATTATTTTAATTTTTAGTTTAGTATATTGTATATATAATATATAAATTTATAATCAAAAGATATTCTTAATCTGAGGGAAAGTATAATTAAAAGCCCTTATATTATTTCAAATATAGCTGAAAACGTGTGTCAAGTTTGGTTAAATTTTTGGGCTGGGATTAGTAAAATTTATTTTGTAATATGATGAATAGGAAAAAAAATAGTAATTTTAAATTGTTTTAATTTTTTTTTTAATTAAAAAAAAATATGAGATAAATTTAAAGTTGGAGATTTACATAATACAGACATTCTTTAGCTTTAATTATATATAAAAATTTAGGATCTCTAAGTTTTTTAAAACTAATCTTGTGGGTAACAGAAAGAAAATATGCAATTTCCAAACTCCGTAAGGTATGATAATCCCTTAAATGTTTAATAAAATATAGTGTTATTTTAAACTATTCGAATATATATATATATAAAATAAAAAGACCAATTTAATACGAAAGTGTTATGCACATATACATTATAAGGTGCTATAATAAACTCATTCAGAGAATGATTTTCTGATTATAGGATAGGTTATAGTCTCCACGAATGTCACAGTAAAATTACAAATTGGAAAATAAAGTTGATTGGCTTAGCCGAAAATAGTAGATATGATCAATGCATTGAATAAAGGAAAGTAGTCTGCAACAAATATACAAATCAACAATGAGTCTATTGTTATAATGCAAGTACCGTTTTAATTGTTTATAATGATATATTACCTATATTTTACCACAATAATGTCAATATTAAATAATCAGCTCTAACACAGAGATGGAGAAAAACAAAACTCTACTTTTTATATGCATTATATGCGATATCTGTTATTGAAAAAGCAGCATTTTGAATCGTAAGCAAACTTCGAGGATTTTGTGATTTATGTTCAATTTTCTGTGGCTATAGGTAGAGCCCGGGGTTGAATCAATTTTTGACGTAAGTTTATTTATATATACATTCTTATATGATGGCTACATTAATGCAATGTCAACTGCTTTTTTTACTGAAAAATACTACATATACGTATTTCTAATCGAAATCATCAAAGGAATTTTTACATTGAGTCTTGCAAAAAATATTGAACAAACCAGAAGTTTTATTTTAGATCTTGAGAAACCAAATGTGTGCAGAAAAAAGAAATCCCATTAATATATTTTTAATGGTTTGTAAAACATGTGAAGGGATTGAACATAAATTGCATTTATTGATGATGACAAACACAACGAAAGACACGAAATGCAAGAAACGCACACAAGCAATACAATGAACAAAAGCATTCTCCTTCACTCTGGAGACCTCGTCTACTTTTAACCATGACAGCTGAAAATTATAAAATCCATATGATTACCGGTAAAGACTTTTCTGATTCATCCAAATAGGAGGGTAATGCAGGATTTCATCATAGTAGTTTTAAAAAAAGATTGAATTTTTTAGAGATCAAGTTGCGATTATTTCCCGTTAGGCAGGTAAAATAAAAATGTAATGCTAGAGGAAGTCTTGTATAGATATAACCATCATAAATTAAAATCTCACAAGAGGAAATTTAAGTTAATCATTACTCACACACAAACACAAATATACATATATATGTACTATCATTACTTCACTATGAAATTTTTGTTAAGATATTTTGAAGATATTTTCTTCGGTTGTCAAAACTATTTCTTATTTTAAATATAACATTTTCTAAAACAAGAGCAAATATCAGTATGATAAAATAATATTAATGTAATAATGTTCATAATAACGATGCATAAAAGAATGGTATGGGCTTTTAAACAGTTTATGTTGAAAATAAGATTAATTATAAAGAAGGTGCATCAAAATGTGCTTTATTTCTGAAATGCTTACTTTTAAATAAAATATCTATTAAGTATTCGTTTCTCATAATGTCGAAAATATATAGCTTAAATTGAAATAAAACTGTTTTTCGATTTTGGTGCGATAAACATAAATACAACTACAGAATGAAAAATACATTTTATTTCAAAAACAAACATTTCTGAAGAACTGCATTGAGGCATTTTAGATTTCACTTAACATATCACATGGTAGATTTAATATATATTATATAACTTTTCATTGATTTATGCGCAAATGCTATGCACCATGTTTTAAAAAATAATTTTTATGTAACTAATTTATTTATTCTCATATTTTTAATTATGGTTTATTTTGAGTGCTATTCTTATAACAACAATCTATGCTATATTGCTTACGGATCTTACCTTAAACGTTTCACCACATCTATTGAAAGAAGACAATTCTAAAGCTTATATATATAATCATTTCTGGAACTTATCCAGGAAGGTTTTGTCTTTCACAATTAACTCGCCTAGCTTTACCATTTATTCTGGAAACTTTAATTGAGTTTCGATCCGTCTGTTCCTTAATGTGTGGATGTCAGGACAATGCTTCTAAGATTAAGTTCTTTAGAAAGATAGGTATAATGTTAAAAAAAAGTGTCAAAAAGAAATGGAACAATTTCTTTTTAAGACTGTTTTTTTTTTTTATCTTTCTTTTTGCCAATTGTGGTATCCGTTTATTTTTTTACCTGTTATTTTTTTTCATTTAGTACTAAAGAATGATACACATATTGATAAGTAAAAACATTATCAGCAATAAGGTTGTATTCTGCCTGTTGTTCCTTTCCATCTTAATTATAAAATGAATATGACGTTTTTGAAAATAAATTTTACATGCCCTTAAATGTTTTACTTGAATGAAAAAAATCCTTTAAACTATTAAATATGTGGAATATTTAATTTTATTATTTTCGAAATATTTTTAATGAATCTTTGTAAGGAATTGCTTAAAATAAGTGTTCAATCCGTATGAAATTTAATTTATGATTAATTTTTATAGTTCTATTTTTGTACAGACTAGCTCTGGAGTTTTTTTACAGGAAATGTATGACTTCTAACACAACTTTATATTCTCTACCAGTTTCAAAAACTTGTGTTTTAAAAATACTTTTTTTGTTTTCTATTTTTAGAGTAAATATACTTCTCTGTACACTTAACACTTTCAATCTTCGCTGTTCAGTGTCATTCGGTTAATAGATGAAACGTTTAATAAAATCTTATAACTCTTATGATTATTGCATAATTTTATTTCCATATAATGCATCGTGTGATAATTGGTATAAATATTATTAGTAATAATAATACTCTTAAGCTTTTTACTTGGGCTTTAAGATCTATATTTTGTTTCTAAATACCTTTTTTTAAAGTATCAGGGATTTATAAAATTGTTCTGGCAAATGTCTTTCTTAATTTTCTTAAATTTTCTTTAAAAAAAACTGGAGCATCATACAGAAATATGAAAACGTTTAGCAAGGATTTGTTTAACATACTGAAAACTCTGTTTGTATGCCAATGTGAGAGAATCTGGTGATGCTGTAATAAAAGGGCATTGCACATTGCAGAGAATTTTAAGATATTTGCTATAGTTTTTTTAAAAAGAAAACAAGCAAATAAATGTATTTAATATTCCAATGTTCATTAAAAATTAGAGAAATTAATTATCATTACATAATATATTACATTACATGATATAAGTTTACATTACATAAGATTATATAAGATAAGATTTCCCCAAACGTTTTAATATGCATTATTTTAATCTCTCTGCACATTATATACCTTGCTTGATTTAACTAATTTTGAAAAATGCCATAGTTCCACATTTCCTAAAATTTAATACTAAAAAAATCTTATGAGCATTGTGAATAATTTTTAAACATCTTGCAAAAGGAAACTGGTGTAATTCAAATATGACATTAAAATTCATACACAGAAACAATTGCTGTGATAGTTTTATGTTAACACAACAGGAATATTGAAACTCATAACAAATCTTCTTTCATTTATATTTTCTTAAAAAAATATTAAAGGACACTTATCTTAACTTCCAATCAGAATAAAATGTATCAGACGAAAATTAAATTTTCCATTCATGACGTATTCATACTGTGATATTTTGTGGTAAAAAAACACACACACCAAAACAGTAAAAAATGTGATGAAACACCATATGCAATTTTTATTAAACATTGCTGATTTAAGCTGTTGAATTTTTTTTCCATCCAGCTTGATCATATATGAAATAGTAAACATTTAATAAGAAAATGTGATAACTGGAAATAAAGAGTGGGTGTATTTACAATAGCATTTGTAAAATATTAGTTTAAATTAATTCCCATTATGTTATTAAACATTAAGCTGACAATAACAGAAATGAGAAATCCATGAATAAAATAAGGTATGCTCGGATGTGAAAAGCAACTCGCATACATACAAAAATGAAGAATTAATGCATTTCCTTTCTTACTTTCTTAACAGGATTAATGATTCTATTTCATAAGCTCGTTTGATTTGTGATGTCGTTAAATCAACACTTATCTACCTGGTGTTTTCCAGAAAAGAGGAATTTGGATTTATATGTATTAAGACAGTGAATGTGCAATATTTAAGCTACTTAACAAATTCATAAGCAATTCTACATTTAGCTTATATTAAAGAATCATTTTCATACAGAATCTAGAATATTTATTTTATTATTATATTACTTAAGTAATTCGATTTTTTTAAGTAAATTCTATATGTGTGTGTGTGTGATTTTAGTATTACGTTTGGTCTTTTTGAACATGTATACCATGTATTTTTGATTTTTCATCTTTTTGAGCATTGTCACCACACAATATTTCAATTAACTCATTTTTTTTGAAGATTTAAAAAATTATAAATACAAGGAAACAATTGCTATGGCTATAGAAACTATTAACTTGGCAGTAAAAAATATATCATTATTATTTTTAATCTAAAATGTTGTCTCTTTATATAAGAGTTAAGTATTTCTGATATAAATTTGCTCAAAAAAGTAAATTTTGGAAGGGCACTTAATTAGAAACTTTATTAATATAAAATCGTACAAAAACTGCACATAGTCAAATATACAACTTTAAATTTACTTTAAAATTATTCTGAAATCTTTATCGATATCAATAATTTTGTTCAAGATATCAATAAAATGCATAAGAAAATGAAATGCCACTTTCTAAATTTAAAAAATAGTTTTGGCAAAACAATAAAAACAAACCATGCTTTTATTATTTTGTTTGTATTTAAAACAAATTGAAAACAAAATATAATTACAAATGTAGTTTTGCATTTATGGATCTTAATCTTATTTATGTATTAAGTATTTGGAATCCCATTACAATGATACAGCACATTTTTTTAAAAATTTTTAACCCAAAATGTTTGAGATTTAATCTTCCTATTTGAATGCAGAAAAATCAAACGGTATTTAATACGATGACGCACATTTTTATGGTAAACAAAAATTAGTCTCAAGAAATTTTAAGACACTGAAGTTCTTATTAAGGATTTATAAGGCAATAAATAATGTACATATATTTTAAATTGCATACATATATACATAGGTGCTCGTATTCATACGCATATGCACACATAATGTGTGTTTGTGTAAAAATGCATATATACGTATTTTTATTTACATACGTATACATTTTGTGGGGACAAGACACTATTACCACCTGCACAATAACACTTCGGTTTGGTCTGTAAAACAGCTGCAAGACGATGTGACCTACGTTTCAAAAGTTCATCGCAAATGACCAGAGAAAGACTGTACTAAATGTCAAAGACGTGACCCCTCGGAGTTTTCAACATGATGGGGTTTGATATCTCTGCTACCTTTCTTTAAAAGCCGAATGTTCCCTATCGAATTAAGATCCGGAGAGTTATGTGGCCAGGTCATTAACTGGAATTCGTCATTAAGTTCATCAAACCACTCTAAAGCAAATCAAGCCTTGTGACACGTGGCGTTATCCTGATAGAAGATTCCATAACCAGTTGGGAAGACAAACGCAATCTAAGGATGGAGCTGATCTGTAATTATATTCACATACACCAGTGTGCAACACTTACGAATCAATGCAAATTTTTGTCAGGTAGTCATGAAATTTCAAAAAAAGGACTAAAAAGTTTCATCACAATGAACACGCAATTTAGTAGAAAGGTGATGCGTATGCAAATGTCAAGAACAATATGTCATAGACTACGTAAGTGTAAGAAAATAGGTGATGTCGTCTCGCGCCTCAGCAAAAAGAAGAAAGAAGGTACAATGAAAGACATTTGCTGCAAGTGCAAGTGCTTTTTTTTTAAATATGGCTAGAAGTAATCAATTGTACAACTTCACACGTGAAAGAATGATAGTAAAGTAGGAGGAAGGGCGTAGTTTTAACACTGTATTTGAATCAACAAAGGTGTCGTTTAGCGTGCTTAGGAAGCCTTCCAAAACATAGGTACATCTGTTAAAAAAGTTAGTGGTGGCCAGCTTAGTGGATGGCCGATATATCGACCTGTAGGTGAAAAGTGCCCGATACCATTCAGTAAGCGCCCTGCTCATCAACTGCATACAGCAAGAGGGGAAAACATGTCTTGGTTTACTGTAGCCAGACGCTTTAACAATGGTGGCCTATTCACTCGCCATTATGAGTGCAACATTCTTTTGAAATTTTGCCATAGGTGGAGCCGTTTAGAGTTGCGTGAAGAGCACAAAAACTGGAAATCGCATCAATGGAATCGTATCATCTTTAAGGTTTAGAGTGGTTTTAATGTCACAAGGGTTTCTCAACGCCAGTTGGTTTGGAGAGAGACTGGAACATGGATCATCCCAGTAACATTACAGAAAAAGACCGTTATAGTGGTCCTGGAGTTGTCGTCTGGGAGGCATTATTCTGAACTCCGTGTTTTGGACAGATGGTGTGTAACTGGAGATCGCTGTTAAAAAGGTGATGCTTTCTCATGTGCATCTGTTTGGAGGTGCCATTGGATCAGACTTTATTTTTATGGATGGCAATGCACAGCCACAACACTCTGCTGATGTTCAAGAACTATTCGAAAGTGAAACAGATGCTTATTGAAGAATGACCACTCTTACCTCAAGAACTGTTTGAAGATCTGGTTCTGAAAACTAATAGACGGTGCAAAGCAACCTTTGCAGTAAAGGGAGGGCATATCCAATACTAAGGAGCATCCGCTTGTTTTTCTTCCGCTTACACATACAATAATGTGGAACGTGTAATGATACTATGAGTTCAATAAAGCCTTTTTTATTTGATTCAATTCTATATGTATTACATCCATCTTTGTGAAAATATTTTATCGTAATCGTTTAAGTACAAAATGCCGTCTCTCATTTCTGAATCCCATCTGTCGGAGATGATTTTTCATGGAGTTATGGGGAAAAAAGGATGCATTTTTTAGGTTTTGAACTTCTGTGTAATTTGCAGTTTTCATGACCTGTCCCCCTCCTAACTAAATGTCCCAGACCCACTTATGAGAATAATACCGTCACCGCTAGAATGTGAATGAACTTCTGTACAAATTGGGGGCAACTGTTTGTCTGGAAGACATCGCACCCTGACACGATCATCAACATGATAAGAAAAATCCTGATTCTCTCCACCAAGCAACTCTAATCGGCTTATATATCGGCAAATATCGATGTTCCTTGGCCAATTGTAGGTTTAATTGATAACTATGGTTTGTCAATTTAGGCAGACGAGTAGGATGTCTACTGCGCAACTTGATACCAAAGAATTTCCGCTGAACTGTGAATTCCGAAACACTTGTATATGCATTATACACTCATGTCCATAAATTAAGGATAATAAAGTTCTGGCAAAGAAAGAGACAGAAGCAAAACAAAATTTGACTTACTTGTTAAGTCTATTTATTAAACAAAGGTAAAGAGCAAAAAAAAGCTATATGTTTGACATAATTAATAAAAATTGCGATTTTTACTCCCTGGAGCAAATTTCAAAAAAGATTGTATTTATAAAAAACAGTATAACATGGTTATGATGGTTAATACGGAGTATGTCTCCCGGACGATGCAATGCAGGCCTTACAACGCCTACGCATTCTGGGTATCAAATTATCAATCTGATCTTGGGGAATATTACACCACACATCAAGCAATGCCATCCGAAGTACCGGTAGACAGGTGGGAGGGGGTTTACAGGCTGCAATTCCTCGGCCAAGCATATCCCACACATGCTCTATTGGATTCAAGTCCGGTGAGTATGCTGGCCAATCCATACGGGTGATATCCTCCGATTGAAGGCATTCATCTACAATGTTTGTACGGTGAGGACGGGCGTTGTCCTCCATAAGCAGAAATTCAGCACCCATGGTGCCCCGAAACAAACGTACATGTTGTTCCACAATGACATCCCGATACATGTGGCCTGTCATCGTTACACTCTGAACATGCAGGTCAGTTCTGGAACCAAGAATAATTCCTCCCCAAACGAGCCATCCTGCACCACCGTAAAGTTGTCGTTCGATGGTGTTCTCTTGGTGGCAACGGGTGCCTGGCGCTCTCCATATGAATGTCCGGCGAGAATCAGACTCCTAACTAAACCTGGACTCGTCGGAAAACATCACACAAGACAATTGTTGCAGTGTCCACAATGCATGCTCTCTATTCCAGGTTAATCGCAGGCGACAGTGAGTTGCGGTAAGGGGAACACATCTGACAGGCCTACGAGCATATAGACCAATGTGCCCTAAGCGTCTGTACACGGTCTGCCTTGAAACTGTCGTACCGGTAGCTGAAGAGAGCTGACGAGATAGGTCTGATGCTGTGCTCCGTCTGTTTCTTTTGGCAGTAACTGCCAAATACCGGTCCTCATTCGGCGTTGTAATTCGGGGCGACCTGTGCTGTAACATCTACTCACATTACCATCATCTTGGAATCGTTGCCAAAGCCTGGAGATGACTCCCTGGGTGATTCCAAGTTCCTCGGATATATCCAGCTGGGTACATCCACATTCCAGTCGTCCGATAATTCTACCACGTAAAAAATCATCCAAATGCTTCCTTTGTGCCATAACTATGTGGTTATTGCACTGAAAGGCTTTTAAAGTGATTGCGAACAATTTTACTTCTTTGCCACCGTTCCTTATATACCCCTCTCTTATACTCTCGTCATTGTGACGTACTATCCACGCCATCTGGTGGTTTCCTGTAATTTGCATATTCTTCTTCAATATGTGTGTGATAATTCTACAGGTGAAATTTTTATTTTAGAGTTCAATTTTTTTGTGATTCGGAATTAGCCTTAATTTATGGACATGAGTGTATATACATATGCATATGTATGTACATATATATATTTTGAAACAGTAATGTTTTCATACATCATTTATCACTATAAAGATTCATAAGTTGAAATTGACAGAATAGATTCATTTAAAACTTATCCAGTCTTATCATCTCTAATTATATTTTTGAGAAAAAAACCCGAATAATTTGGAAAGTTGCGGTAATTTTTAAATTAATATACAGTATTATGACTTTAAAATTCAACGAAGAGGAATGTTGAATCAGGGGTAACTTTGCTTTACCAACAATGACTAACATACCTGATCCGCGCATGCATTGGAAACCACTCCTATATTTGTTTTAATGCATGGCGCCTTTTATGAAAAAGTTTTCGATCTCGCGATATTATGTTATACTGAGTTGAATGTGATTAAACCTTTTTAGCTCTATGCTCTATGTTTTGTGTAGTGGTTGTTAATTATAACATAAATATGGAAAATGAATGATTTTTTATTTTGATTATTTCTCTCATCACGTTGAAATTTGAAACTACTCACGAACTACAGGCAATAAACCTCGTAATTTTAAACATTTTCTTTTTTTTTTTCCACTTGAGAACAATATTTGATCTCTCGCCCAACACTTACTAACTTCAACAATACACCAACTTAAAGCTTGGCAACCGGCAGATATCACGTACAATTTATGATGGAGATTATATATATTATTATACACAATAAAAATATTTGGTGTGGCTTCAGAACTTGCAACCATATATGAAGAGGAAGTACAAAACTTTCTAATCTACACTATTAAAATCCGAAACTAAGCAAACGTATCTATCTATTTATGTCCGGCTATATTCTCACGAACTGCTGAACGCAGCAACTCAAAAAATGTACCAAAAATAGGGAATAATCAGACTATTATATTTTGATAATTTATTTTCAATACTGCAATTAGTTACAAAGATTCTAAGTAATAATTTTAAAAATTCGGTTTTCACCATCAACTGCGATTTGTCTGCTTTGTTTAAAGAATGTTATTGTTACAACAATGACATAAGTTGACGTCCAAAAGCTGTTTTCACCCAAACTGGCCAACCCTGTCTGCATTGTTACAACATTGCAGCCAAATCATGCTCTATAATATTTTTAGTTTATATCATTTTAACTAAGTGTAGTTTTGGAATTTAAATGGTCAAAATGGATTTCGTGGATAAATTACAATATTTTGTATCTTCGGCCCGTTTCTGCGTTTAGAGGTTTGTGAGGAGATAGCCTGACATAGAGAGCTACGTCTGTCTACCTACAAATTTAAAAACAATCAAACATCAATAAATAATCAATCGTTTCAATAGCTAACTTTAAGAATTTTTTCTTCAATATGTAGCAAAAATGGATATAAATTAATATTCTTTCTTCAAAAAAAAAACTAAAGAAGTATTGTTTTTTTTATTACTAAATTAATTGTTTAGTAATAAATTCGTTCATTATCTATTTTCTTGTGGATAAAGGTAGATTAGCCTTGTAAATCATTAATCAAGAGTAGAAATTTGAAAAAAGATCATATCATTGAGGAAAAAATAGTTTCATACGCAAAAAAGCCCGTGAAACACCTGGCTGAATGACGAAAAAGAAACCTGTTTGATAGAGAGAAAAAACGGAAAAAAGATCGGAAAAGGGAATTTTAATGACATAAATATAGAAATCACTCACATCGCTCATACATACACACTTATAAGTGTTGGCGTCCAAAGGTAAACGGAAAATTTCCATTCAATAAAGTTATACAATTGGTAAAAATCCATGCAACGCCGGGCTAAGCGAACGGGAAACAGAAACCTCCAAAGGGACAAAGAAGTGGAAGAAATTTCGAAAAAGAGAATTTTGATGACATTAATATAGAAATCGCATACGCATCAGGGAGTGCTGACAACGAGAGAAGAAGGCGAAATTTTAATCGACAAAAAGTCATATACTTGAAGAAGCCGTGCAACACCGGGCCATGCAACTAGTTAAAAAGAATTCTTGAAAGAGATGACTTTTACAGACCCCTTTTCCCCCAAAATTTCTAAGAAAACTCTATAAATAAGGCAAGAAAAAGTCTCTTTCCCAACCTTACATAAGAATTAGTAAGCTTTTGGATAAAGGAGAGGCTTTTGAATAAGTTATTAATTGATTTTGTGACATCTGGCATACTTATCTGAATTTACAATTAGTATGTTAGAAATTATTTGATTTGAATGTTATTTATAGAAAAAATAGTATTGGATTTGTAAACGTATGAAAAGATAGAAGAGTCAACAACTAATTCCATAATAACAAAATCTTATTACCGACTCCCGGAAACAGAATAAATAGTAATTAATGGATTAGAATGCATCTTAGAAATTTCAGCCAATTAAATTTGTTTTCTCGAAATGCACGGATAAATCGTTGGAATTGTTATTTGACAGTGTTAAATTTGAAAATGAAATTACGAAAATTCCACTAAATAATTGAATAAAGTATATATAGAAAGATAGAAAGATAAATATTTAAAATTCCATTTAGAAGGAACTGCCTTCATCCCACATAATGTGTCTTCGATATCCATTTCAACGTATGATGCTATCATTAATTTATTAAAAGAACGTTTTGTAAGAGATAGCTTATTGATTCAAACACATTTGAATACTATATTATAAGCTAAGCATTTAAAACATCCAAACGATGTTTGTGCCCCCAGTTAGAATATTTTATTATAATATTTCTACCTAATTAAGAATAATAGGAGATATTGGATTATTTATCAAAAATATATCGAATATGTATTGCGCTATAATTTTGAGGTCTCTGCAACAGAATATAGAAGTAAACAAATTTACAAAAGAGGATTTTCTATTTAACAAATCAGAAATCTATGAGTTAATACTTATATTTAAAAAGCATAAAATCATCACCAACTCTTGATTTACGTGATATAGATTCTGTTTCTCTTAGAAAATGATACAGTTATCAACAAAGACTGACAAAATTTACAGATAAGGTTTCGTGTCAAATACTTCGGATTCTGAAGGCAATCCACCAGAAGTGCAAAGAACAAATTCGAGTCCAAGTAGGTTACGTTTGATTGACTGCTTTTTTTTTAATGTCGCACTTCAAATCAACACGAAAGCTATTCAAGTTGGTTACGTTTTTATTCCCAGTGACATGATAAAAGAATCAATTGCCTTTTGGCTGGAGTAATTGAACTTTTCTTTTCTAAAGATATACGTATAAAACTTACTAAGGTGAAGATAAAGAATAGTAAATTTCTCCATTCCTAAAGTATACTTACACGATTGAAGTTATAGATGTTTCAATTCACACACCCACACAAAAGACATATTAGTGGCAATATAAAGGCCAGTTTTTGCTGTGGAACGTGGTTCACGCACAAATAATGTACCATTAGATACATACGAACGAATTTTAAGGTATAAAGTAGAAATTTAGAGCTCTATTTGTAAATGCCATGTCTGGTATCCTAACATTTTTACAACAATGAGAGATATATCCATTCTGCACATGCGTGTGAAAACGCTCCTTTATTACATTTTTTAGAATTTATTTTGTTCAAAAGTATTTTGATCTCGCTCTACTATTTTAGGCTTAATTAAACGTAACTAGATTTCTATTAACTTTATGGTTCTAAGTTTCATATAGTGTAACATATAATTAAATTATGAAAATGAAAATTTAAGTATATATAATTATTGTAAGAATTTTGAAGCGATGAAGTTTAGAGACCATTTTTTTTATCCATGGTGTTAATAAGAACTGATAGATATATTCGAATTATATTTATATTCTAAGAACACCTGTTAATACAGAAAGTTATCCATCAAAACTTAGGGTTATTTATATGAAATACGGAATGGGGGGGGGAGTACACGATTTTTTAAAGGGATGAAATAATGAAATAATCAAGAAGTGAAATTTTTACAAATTTTGAAGCAGAATTTGGTGAGCAAATTCTCAGATTTTCGTTCCCTCACCCCTTTATCCAAAGGCCCGTTTACATGGACGAAAATTGCCGGCAATATACCGGCATGGATCCTCTTTCGAGGCGTTTACATGACGACCCGGCAAAATGCCTGGTAGAAAAGGAGGTTTGATTTTTGTACCCGCAATGGGCAGGGGATTTGGGGTAAAATGCAAGAACGTTTTCTAATTTTCCCATGATACATTGCGCCAGATCTTTATTTATTCAAAGATGGCTGCTGTTGTGTTTGCTAGCGTTGGTGTACAGAAGAAATACAGCTCAGAATACTATTTTGAATGCTGTATATTGATAGTTTTATTTTAAATATTTGTTTGATTCAAATGCAGTTTAGTATTTTATTCTTTAAATATTGGTATAGCTAGAATGATTCTTGAAAATTGTATATTGAACTATTTAATATTTTCTCAATGTGTATATTGTTATACGAAAATTTTTAAAGTTTTTGACTTAATTTATTATGTGTTGCTCTCTTTTAATTCTTGCTTACTTCAAGCGTTAATAAATAGCTTGATTAGTAACTTATAAAAAAGTTAGAAAATTTATAATGTATACTTTCCTTGCCAATGTTTAAATTTTATATAATGAAACCTCTTTTTTTTCTTTTCTCAAATTTCAGGATATTTTGTAAGAGTGTTATTTTTTATTAGTGCGTTGAAATTTGTTATAATGTTTAATTATTTAATTTGTGTGTTGTTTTTAAAATTTAATTGTGCTAGAAGCCTAGAAATGCTTGATTTTAAAATGTTATTGATTCATGAAAATGTTATGAACTCTCTGGTTCATCAAGGGGCAGGATATTGTGAATTATATTGACCAGGTGGTCCGAGTCCTGTTTTTTTTCCCACAGGAAATGTTAATTTCCTTCAAGTTATCAAAAACTTCACTCGTATCAAATGTATCAACAAGCTAGTTATTATAGAAGTATTTTAACTGCAAGGCAAAATATTTTTTTCCCTAAAAATAAAAGTATTAAGAACCTGATTTTATGAAATAAGAATTATTACTTTGCATGTATGTTTCCAATATTTTAATAAGATGATACATATACTTTAAGACATTAGTTTTTGAGATTAATTTGAAATTATTACAATATAATTCTTATGGATGTACACAATAAAATTGCATTTTTTGTTATTTTTCCTGATTTATCTTATTGAGTGTTTCCATATAAGTAAAAAAGTAGTACTATCTTTTTATTAAATAACTCCATAGGGGTGTAATGAAATTTTTTTTTTACTTTGAAAATTGATTAAAATGTGATATAACCAATAAATAGAATTAACTGTTTTATATTCACATTTCCATGAATTTATGAGGATAAGAGCTTAAAAAGAAAATTTATTTTTTCTAAAATCTTCAAATTTAATCCATTTAATTTTTGTTATTAAAGCGAATCATGATTTACTGAACCAAAAGATATCCTTTTATATACATATTGAATTGAATGGGCAAGTACAAAATTATTTTATAAAAGTAGGCTAAATATTACTGTTTTTCTCCTCGAAGTGTTAAATAATCCCTCAATTATGAAACATACTATGAAAAAGTTCTTATGAAAATATTGTACATTAAGGAAAATACACACTTTCTTACAAACAAAAGTTAATTTAGCTTTTTAATTAAAGTTGGTTAATATAAAGGTTTTGATTAATAATTAGGAATTCTTCTGAGATTGAAATGAAATAGCTTTTAACATCATTTAAAGGTTTTGGGCATCTGAAATAATCTGACAACAAACAAACATTTGATATGTTTTATAGTCTGACTTCCTTTATAATTATTACCCTTCAAAAGGTTTGAACTTTTTAAAGACATGTCTGTCTCCAACATTCAGAAAGAAAGAAATTTGACTTTTTTGTATAAATTAAGAAACATGTTTCAAGAAATATGCTTTTTAATAAAATTATTTTATAGTAGATTGAATTAAATTGTTTTCACGAAAATTCTTATTAGACAGTAGTTTTATTTAATAATCAAATTCATTTTAATATACATCATTTATTGACACTTAATTTTAACATTACATGAATGCACTATAAGTGAATAAAGCATTTCATGATATGGTATATAAATCAGACTCTGTGGATGTAACACTATACTATAAGGACAAATCGAGGATCTAACTGCAAATATTCATTGTGCACAATACCTTGTACAATTAGCACATCTCGATTTTTATCTTATTGATAATATCTAATAAATCTCTCTGGAAATCTTATGAATAGCTTTTTCAATTTATTTACAACAAAAAAGTATTAATTTTAAAAATATTTACAAAGAGTATTAAATGTCATCAACCCAAACAAATAAAAGGATACAGTAAAAAAAAATTAAAGAAAATCATCTCCTAAATCAAAGATTAAAAAGCGAAAAAAGGTCAAATTATGCAGAATTTCTAAAATTTTCACTTTATATATATCATTAAGTTTGATCACTTACATATATCTTAAAAGTTTTTGCGAATTTTATTTACTCTAAGTTCAACACTATCAAAATTAATTTAATCAAATCAATGCTTTTTTTTCTATACATTTACAAAAGTAAGATCTGAAAAGATCTTCCCTTGTTTACAAAAAAATTAATGGCAAAAACTAGTCTTAATACATTACTGATGACAAATTAATTCCCGATGAAATAAGAGTTTCAGTTGAGCTGAAACTTCTACACCACATAAAAGTTTTAAGATCTACATGCATTTTAGCTTTATATTCCATATTGGATTGTTTCAGAGCAATCACAACTCATGAAGTAAATAATGAAATTGCCCTTTTCTCTTAATTCATGTAACTGAAATTCTACAAGAAAAATTTATTCTACAGCTTCACAAAAAATATACATAGTAAAAATATTCACAAAAAAGAAATTTCATAAAAATTTTTATCTTAAAATTTGTTGCTTTTGGGAGGAAGGGAGGTTTTATTCTCCTCCAATTAAAAAAAAATGTATGAATTAATTGTGTACAATAATTTTAACTTAGTAAAAAACAGGGAAATAATCTTTAAATTCAAAGGACAAGTAATTGGGTTGTCTGTTCTTTAAAATTAATTAAATCTACAAGAAAACAGCCAGCTATGTGAAATATACTACACGTAGGAACTAGAAAGCAAAAACAGGAGATAGCATTACGTTATCTACAAAACTTTTCATGGTATTTTTGAGAATTGTATATGGTATGGGCCCAGATTAAATGAAATATCACAAGAATTTTGAAATTTTAGATCTCTTACAAGCTGGTAAAGTTATAAAATCCACTTCTATACAGTCAACTTTCTGAATTTACATAAAACAAATTTGAATACTGAAATCATACAACTTATAGAAAAAAGTTGAATGAAAGAAACAAATACACATAAAATGGCAATGTGCCATGTAACTATTTTTTATAAAATATCTATACACTTTTTTTCATGTCCTAAAAATACAATAAACCTTCGTATAACAATTGTTCATAACTGTAAAATTACATATTAAATACTAAAGCTTAAACCACCTTAATTTTTTCCTTATAGTAATTTTTATTAATATATCATTACATTGCATATACTTATCACTACAATCTTTTCCCCTAAAATATACAAAGCATTATCTTCTGTTTTAACGGTAATATTTGATTTTTTTTACACTGAACATACCAACACTTAATGCACTCCTATATATATACTTCTACCTGTTACTGTATGTATAGTGTTAAATATACTTCAGTTCATCCAAATTTAAAACTTATTTGGAGAAAAGCATTTACATGTTATTTCATTATCACTGATATGCAATTAAAGTATCTTTTCATATAATAAATTTATACTTTAAGAAAGATGAAACGACATCAGAGGAAAAAAGATTCAGAATTCTCGCTCTGAAATTTAACTTTTGAAAATATATTAATAAAGTTAGACTAAATAAATGAAAATCATCATTAATTCAACAAGTTACCAAAGTTTATAATTAATAAATTGTGCTCAATTCTAATGAAAATCACAATTTGTATTAATTGTAAACAAGATTCTTTTACCAGGGCAATCCTAAATTTCATGAAACTTCTCAGTTCCCCAAATTATACATGAGCAAAATATTAAATTACTTCAAATTTTCTCTAAGAAATGCTAAATCAGTACTCGTACCATTCAAAAAAATTAGGAACATATATATTAAACTGCTGACTAATTTCGCCAAGCAAAAAGACATCACGAATTTTTAAAAAAAATTAGATCACTATTATTGTTACTGTGATCAGGAACTGGTTCTACTATTGGCTGTATATCGCAGCATTTGGCGGTTTTTTTATTTGAAGAAATTGGTCGATATTATACTATATGCAAGCTCCCCAAATTTGTGCTTTCAACATACGTCACAAAAAATATCAGTGATTTTGGACGATTAGCCCCTTAATTTTGAAAAAAGCTCTCTGAAATTACCTTTTTTTTACTGAATTTTTCATGAGTATAGATTATTGCCAACAATAATCATAGAATTGATCCAAATACATTTCTGGGTCAATATTTGTAACTAACTCAATGCAACAAATTTATTTTGGACTTAAATTTATTAGCAGGATAATATCAATATACATGAGCCTTTTATTTTAATACTTATGTCAAAATTAAAATCCAGAGTATTCTTATGCTCAATACATTTTAGATAGATTTCTTTAACACTATGTTAATGCTTCAGTAACATGTGTATAGTCTTTATATCAAATTTATCATCAAAATTATTGAATTTTACATTTTGATAACCCTTGTGCAAATACCAATAAATATATATTTGTTATCCATAGCAAAAAAAAAATTATACATCTGTGTGACAAATTTATACCAGTCGAATTTTGAAAAACAAATGTGCTAAGAAATCCTTACATGTACCACATAATAAATAGATACCACTCAAATATTTTTTTTGTAAAAGAATTATGAATTCAAAAAAGACTTTTTATTTTGACCATGCACAAGAGAACAGGACTTTTATATTCAATATATGCACACAAATATATATGTTGTACAATACACACATTTTAATTAAATTTTAATGCCTTTATTTTTTACCACATTCAGAATTTAATTCTCAATAAATTATATCTTTGTACTAAAATGGTACTGCGAATATAGACTTTCAAAATGTTGCATAATTTTTTACATATGGTAATTTTTATTTCTAATGTTTGAAAGTGGTATTTGATTCACACATCAATTATAGACATTAATGAATCTGTAGTAAATTAAGATATTTTTCCATTTCTGTAGTGAATGCTTTTCGAACTTTTTTTATTCATAAGAATGTAAAATACTTTATATGTTTAACTTTTTATATGTATGTTCTCTATATAATTTAATTTAAAATAAACAAAAATTTACTTTGAAGTAATTACTGTAGACATCTATCCAAAATCCTTTTAGAAGTTTCTTTTGTGAACACAAAAATACTAAGAATGGAGCTCGATTTTAGGTGGCGACGGTTTCTAAGTGGTTGGTATTGAAAACAAGCCAATTCAAAGTGGTCAGGACATAATAAACAGTGAAGAGATGTTTAAAATCTTTACGCTTCATCATTATTATCCACGTTTAAAAAACACTCGCATTTTTACCAGGATATTAAACAAAAGATTTTTTTCCTTCAATCATCTTATCTTTTACTGTAATCGAGCAACCATATACAGTTAAGCAGGAAATTTTAGTGGGTATATTGCAAAAGTGCAAGAGCAAAATAGTCGTCGCAATAATAATAAACAAAGAAATGTTGCGCTTGTTTGGCGGTAAGTAAACGAAAACATAATCACATGTCCTCTTCATGATAATCGCGCTAAAAAATCTGGTTGTTTCTATGGTTACATTGTATAGTCACGTGAATCTATCAACCAATCACCAGATTCTCATGTAAACGGGCTGAAAAAAAATACCGGTAAAAAGCCGGCTTTTCTCCCCAATTTCAAATTGCTGGCATTTTGCCGGCGTCCATGTAAACGGGCCTCAAGAAAGATTACTGGCCTGATACGGAAGCCTTTTGCGCATACTACGTCAAATGACGTCACTGTCTATCTTGGATTCCAACAACTTTTTTTTCGTAATCGTTGTATTTACTCATTCGTTTGTTCTTCGTAAAAGATTATAATTTCTTTTCAAAAGAATTTGAGCAAAGATGTTCTCCGTTATCTGCTAGATTCATCTTTTATTGAGGTTCTTTGACATTCACTGAAAATTATCTGAAAGAACAAGCTGTATTTTATCAAAAAAATTAGCACTAATCATCTAGATCATTGGATTTTGTTAAAAAATTTATTCGTGAAAAAATCTGGACTTTTAGCTGACAAGATTGCAGAGATGTATTCAAGTGTTGCTATTGGAATCTAACGCAAATTGTCTTTTCGTGCTACAATATGTTTACATCAATTTAGTGGCATCACTATTTATTTGTTACTATTGTTATGTCACATTGTTAGCGTATTAAATTTATATAGAACATATTAAATTTCTTCGGAACATTGAAAGAAATTAACAACCATTTAGGAATTGAAAATGCTACATGCTTGCATCGTTTTCTTTACAAATCAACTTTTTATTATTAAAAATAAACTTAAATTAATAATCTCAGCAGAGTAAAATACTATATATAAAACGAGAGAAATATCAAGACTCTAAAATGTATTTTATGCTTTAAATAAACCTTTTACTTTGAAATATATAAGAAATATCTCATAATATCTCAAAAAATAGCTAATAATTTTAAAATATTTTGTAACAAATATACATAATTTTTTAATTTTTTGTATATTTTATGTTTGTATAATTTTTTAATTCTGGTAACGGAAGATTCAAAAATATAGGAAATTAACGAGAAATGCTTGTTTTCCAGAGCATAATGATTTTTTTTCCAAGTTACTCATTCCAACCGCGAAGCAATATTCCTTTATAAACTTAAATGTTTAAGTTCACTTTCTAATTCAAAATTTTATTCTTCCTGCTTTTTCAATTGCACAATTGACTAAAGTAGTATTTCACAACCAATTACATTTTATTATTTTTGCAGCAATTAGTACCGAGCATACGGAAGATCACAATATTAGTTTACTCCAACTATTTCCTAAGCATTTTCAAAACAAAACATTTGTCTCATTAACAACTAGTATTTTCTAATTAAACTATTGTTTACACAGTTACGCGAAGTTTGTTTCTACGGAAAGTGTAGAAAAACGCAAATACTGGAGTGGAACTTTCAATGATGGAATTTTTGATTTTAGGTTATTTCTAATTAAATATACTTCCTTTTAGTCTATTAATTACAAATGTTATTACAAGATATTTGTTATTGTTACAGGAATTTCTGTTTCAAGAGTTGTCTGGAACGTTTTGTAGAAAGATCCCGCACATTAAAATATTTTATGTTCTTTATTCTGAGTGAGAGAATATTAACGTCGCACTGATTAGCAACACGAGGGCTTTTGGCGACGGTCTGCGTAATTTTGAACCATGGCCAAGTGACGCAGACGACACCTGAGCTGGCACCCCCTCTCCTAACTACCACACCACACCAACGGGAGGACGTTTGAGCTCTCGACAGATTTAACGTGCATCGCGCCCCTACACGGCGGATCTTTAGTGGCACTAGGATCGAACTCATGACACGCTAGCCATGATCCGATGCCTAGACCACTCGGCCACCGCGGCCGCATGTTCTTTATTCTAAGAGCATTATTATCAATTAAAATACTTACTAATTAATGCTTTGATTTGAAAATATCGCAAAGTATAAAAGGACTCAATTAAAATATTTGTATTAATTATCGTGACTTCTTAGTTCTTCATTTTCAGATTAGTTAATTTGCTTCAATTTTACAGCGAAATAATAGATCGACGTCAAATCTTATGAAATTTCAAATCACATTTTCCATGTTTCCATAAACCAGTACAATATTTCATTGTGAAAGATAAATCAATGTATACACAGGCAACAATATATTTTAAATGCATAATTGGAAATCAAGCTACAAAAAGAGTTCACCAACTGCTGTGAAATATATGAAGTCACTAAATATCATTTGAATCTGGCTGCAATATTTTTAATTGATAAATATATTGTCACGTAGAAGGAACAAGGCGATGTTATCCAATACAAGATTTATTTGGTCGTAGTGTTTTACACGGGCAGCACCACAACTGAAGACCTATCCAGCTGCAGTACTTTTATAAAAAAAAACCTGGTGGAGAGTTCTAGAATATCCACCAGGGGAAAGATTAACATAAATTGAATTTACATAATTTGCAAATGTCCATAATAATAAATAACGAATGTCATGATTAAATTTAACAAACAAGTATCTGGGAGGCTCGAACTCGAGTCACCTGCATGGTAGACCAGTGCTCTAAACGTTCGGCCACTCAGAGCGTTTCAGTTTGTGACAATATCGTTAAAAGTTATTAATCATCAGATTCGTTGAATATTAAAAAATCATTTTAAATTTTTGCAAATTATACATAGTTTCTAATAATTATAATCCATTTAAAAGCATAGTAAAATAATTAAAGTATAGTGCTACATTTAATAATTTCTAGAAAAAATAGTAATACATTTCTTTTAAATTAAAAAAAAATATTATAATTTTCTTGAAATAAATAATTCGACGTTTAAAAATTTGTTTTTCAAAACTAAAATAGTGGACCTATATTAATTACTAATTTTCCTGTACTAAATTAGTGGATTAATATTTATAATCTAAGATAGATTTGGTTAAATTAAACTGATTACTTGCACTTGTTTACTTAGGGTTCATTGATTTCTATATATCACTCCTACAGTAACTTTTTGTAGTTTAACTTGTGGTTGATTAGTGTGCTTGAATAGTAATAAAATAATAATTATCATGGAAGTTTCTGGTGATGCTTTGTCCCCCCCCCCCCTATCCTTAGGTAGGCAGGACGGTGAGAGAGCGACTTCAAATAGAAGTCGCTCGCAAGCTTTTTATGAAATTTTGCGCACAAAATCTGTCTTACATCATGCATACACATAAGAAGCAACCAAAAAGGTTATGAAAATCATTAAATCAAAAAAAATTGTGTAAATCGTACCATGTACCTGTGGGGTGCGAGCATATCGAAAAGAAAAGTTTTAAAGAGTTAATTTCCTGGAATAAATTAAAACAAAACAATTTCTGACATAATAAAAAATACATTTTTTCTGATATAATTTATATATATATCATCTGTGTGTGTGTGGCAATGCTACGTTACCTCCACTTCAACCTATCTTTGATCCTTAACCAAATAAAAAAAGCATTTTGCTTGATTTGCTGTAATCTCACGAGATGAGAGATTTTTTACTTGCGTTTTCTTTTTAAACCTAAAATACTACTCTTTTGGAGAAAAAATAAAACCCATTCCAGGAGAAAAATTGCAGAAAGATAAAAAAATCATCACTGTCATTTAGGGAAGTTGTAAATCATGTATTTCTGTTGCGCTTTATTCCATGGGAAAGAGTTTTATGATACTTCGAAAAGCACAGATGATTGAAGAATTATTTCGCCAACTTTATTTCATGAATATTCTGAGACAATAAAGCAAAATGAAAAACGTTTTACATAGTTCTTTTTTATAACATCCATATTTTTATATTGAATACACTTTTAACCGTGAAGTGTTCGAGCGAG
The DNA here is from genome assembly GCA_019973975.1 of Trichonephila clavata. Taxonomy (NCBI): domain Eukaryota; kingdom Metazoa; phylum Arthropoda; class Arachnida; order Araneae; family Nephilidae; genus Trichonephila; species Trichonephila clavata. The sequence goes on from BMAO01022097.1 coordinate 78,644, forward strand.
GCGCAAAGCAACTCCATTCTTAAGAAATCTTTGATTCCGGGAAAACTGTTTATTTTTTTGCCAATGACCTTCACAGTATCCTCCTATATGACAGTCTTCAGAGGACCTAAAATGTATTTGTCACATATCTAACTCTTTTTTGGGAGTGGTAAATGGTTCTTTACAATCTTAAGGTTCTTATTTTGACCGAGTTCCCCGCGCGACCACTTTTATTTCGAAGTATTTTCTATGAACATGATACATTTTCCCCCGCAATAAATGTAAATGAGTAGAATATATAAAAAAAGAAATGGGCATCTGTGATCTCTATTGAAGGAAGTTTTATTGGGTTTTTTCTCAAGTTTTTAAAGAAAAATTGAAAAGTCCTTGAAAGTAGGTCAGTATAATTTCTCTTAGTTAAATTATTTACTAGAATTGTGGTTTTTATCGAGTGTACAATAAAAATAGTTAGGAAAAAAGAATTGGTATGACTCAGTCACCCCGCACGAACATTAACGTTAGTATCGAGTGCGCGCCTGCTCCCGGATTAAAATATTTTGAAATCTTCTCGCTTTAACAATGAAAAAAAAAACGCAATTTTTCTTCACTGAAATTTTACATTCTTTTTCATTATTTAACATTAATTCTAAATACTAATTTTTAAAACTACAGTTAATTTTGCTTAAAGAGTTGAAGTTCATAGACTGCAACTCAGGCAAATTTTTCTTCAAACATGGTTTTTACGATCCCAATTGCTGCTGGGAAAATAAGCTCTCTTCGCCAAAAGTGTGAATTTTTTTACAAATGGCTATTTTGTATGATACTTTGTAAGATGTGAGTAAAGCTTCTTCATTCACATACATCGTTTTTTTTCAAATGTGCTTTTTGTTTTTCATATAATTTTAATTTTAATTCAAAGAACTCTCGAAGCTTATTAATGTACTCACTAAGAAGAGTTTCTAAAGATCTTTTAAGTTTATAAGGTTCCATACTATCTGCTATCAATATATTTTTGAACAAATATCTCTCACAGGGCTTCTCTCTCCATTTACTTTTGTAGTGGTAAATCGAAAATTTAAATATTCTTGAGAATACTTACTTGATTTAATTTTATTTTCTGAACTATGCTCGTCTGTGCACTTGTTGATGCTTTATTATCGTTGAATGTTCGCTTACGACACAAAAATGTATCCATGTTTTTTTAATCTACTGCCGTAAATGCTTAATATTGTGAATTACAACTGAAGCGTAAATTATAAAATGTACATTCAAGGTAAATTCGGTAGCTATAGAAGTATCGACTGGACCAAGACGAACTAGAATTCTACGAGGTACAGCATTTTTACATGTTTTGCCCAGACGTCAGATAAGTTGCCCAAACTCACGCATAAGTTCGCGAGAATGCTAGATGTTCTGGATATGATACAGAGCAACATAGACCATAGACTATTTTTCTAATGGCATTTCTACTTTAAGAAATGGATGATGGAGGAAATATATCTTTAGTTAAATATCATTTTGCTATCTGCTTCAATTTAAAAATTAGCGAAAGCAAAATAAATAAATAAATAAAATAACATAATAATCATCCTATTAAAAGTAATTTGCTTAAATATATATTATTTAAAAGTAACATATACAAAATTTAATACTTGTGAAAATTATTAAGTTGTTCGTAAAGCATTTGCTTTATCTAACTTATAAAATTATTTTTTAATGCATTTTTTGAAGAATGAAAATTTTACGATAATTTGTGCGTGAAAAACGTGATATCTCCAAAACAATTTAATCAAATTCAATGAAATTTATAACAAAGATGTTATGGGCCCTTCAGAGTGTAACAAACCGCAGGTTTTAAGACACCTACATTTTATCACACCTAAGAGCCATATTTAGCTTAGAACACACACACACACACACATGCAGTAATTTTGATGAAAAATCATTATCATCAAATGTAAATGCTAATAAAATATTTTTTTCTTGAAATATTTTTTATTCCGCGGTATGTGACACTTCAGAGGGATCAAGCAGCATAACAATGAAATTATAATTGTATAAACTGCCATTTATTTTTATTTATGGTGTTTTCCTTAACTTTAAAAATATATATATTATGTTTAAATTTCATAAAAATAATATTTTTTTTTCAAAAACAAAGGGTGATACATGTTATTTATATAATATTTATGACTTATTAAGCCTATTTATGTTC
>BMAO01022098.1:0-63731 GCA_019973975.1 Trichonephila clavata
TGTGTGAATATTATAGTACACTTTAGCAGTACGTCTTGCCTACTTCCCATCAAATCAGACCTGTGCTTATGTATTTTAAGGTTGTTTTCGGTTTGAATTAATGTCATTTCTACGCTAGGTTACTTTATATATATTTACGTTTATTTTAATTAATGTTTAAATTTTTTATATTTTAAAATTTTCTGGCAAAATTAAGGCTTAATTTTTTTTGTTTTTGATAACCTTTTAATTTAAATTAATGTATATTTTCTATTTTAGTGTCTCGCACAACACTCATATTATGCAAATTGGCGATTGTTGCAATAATACTCAGTACCTTTTCTTTTGTTATAAGCTACATTCTGGTACTATTTTGCAACATCGATGAAAATGGAATTAACCGATAAAAGTAAAAAGCAATACCTTTGTTGGTACTTGCGTATTATTGCAACTTAATTAATAACTCACCAAATTGGCAACCATATTCTTCATTTCATGTAAAGTCGCCAATAGGTTGCGATAATATGGAAGTACCATAGAAAATGACAGTCCATTCAAACTAATTGGGATATTATAGATTGCCAATATTGTGATTTAAATTAGAATTTATGATACTTACATATAAGTGTCATCACAGCCAAATTGGGGCCATGCTCCAATCGCTCCTTGATATCAAAACAACAAAGATTCTGTGTTTGTGTTTTTATGTGAAAAAAAAATCAGTCAGATTTTGTTGGGATATAGTGTGATTTGTGCTTAGTGCCAGTTTGGCTGTGGTATGCTAATATTAAGAACACGAAGGGGGGCTAATACGAATTTTTATTAACATATGATATTTTCTGATATTTTCTTTTTGTTCTGAGCTGTTTATTGTAGTTTCGTCAAAATTAGACTTTTATTTTTATATTTAAGGTTTCTACTATATGTAAGGTTGTAAACTTATGTCATAATCTATACTAAATATATAAAAGAAAGAGTTTGTGTGTGCCCGACCAAATTAAGCAACCCAGAAGTGTGAAACTTGGCATGTGGAAGCTGCAGATCCTTATGCTATTAACCTTGCAGAGTGTTTTTTTGAAATTCGCTTTAGATTTTTTAAATTTCAATTTTTAAGTGATTTTTCAGCTAAATGTAGATATGACGTCATCAATCATGTCAAGTATTAACTTTGCAAAATGAATGTTTCGAGCAGTTTTTGGGGATTGTAGCACATTTTACAGTAAATATTTTATTTATGGTTGTATTTATTCGTTTTCTTATTCTTTGATGGAATTTATTTGTTTTTCGAAAAAACGTCATAAAAAAATGTTCTTTCTAAATTTGTTTTACCGTTTGGCACAATTGACTTTCGATGTGTTATAATGTATTTATCCTTTTCCGAAAATTCAAAATAGATAAAGGATGTTATTTTTGTGCAGCTTTTTCAAACAAAATGGTCATGCTATTATGGTTGAAAATGGACATGGGGTGTACTGTTATTTTTTTACAGCTTTTTCAAACTAACTGGTCATGCTATTTACGGTTGAAAATGGACATGGTGTACCGTTAAAGTGTTCTGTTATTCAGGTAATGATTTAGTTCTAAGGTTGGTTGGATTGTCGAATTGGACACTTATGCCGCCGTGAGCGGGTGATACTAAAGCCTAGCCACCGCATTAAATTTATGTATCTGTGTAATTTTTGTTGATGATTTTTTCTTTTTTACTTTTGTGGTTTGTAATAATGTATGTTGATTGAATAATGGAACAACTACCCAGCTTGCAAGGCCATTTCTATTGTTTTGGCCACTTTCAAAGATATTTACTTTGCGTAAATTGTTTTATTTCATTTTATGCTCCTGATTCATGCCAGCTGAACTATCATTATCAATAAAACCTGATTACACTCTCTAAACCTTTTTGCTTGTATCTGAAAAAGTTTACTTTCCCCATGTTGTTCATTATTTTTGTTATTTTTAAAGAATCAACAATGCAGAAAACATTTGTATGTATTTTGGTACTAAACAGTTGTAAGGGCCTTGGGTTTATGTGGTTGCTTTTCTTTATTCTCGCTAACTTGAATGTCGGTGGTATTATCAATCTACTGATGCATTTGCGTTACTATTCATCTGATGTTGATATCACGGCAACAGAAAGTAGTTGGCCCCAAAGTACGTAAAACTTGGAACTAAAACATCGCCTGAATATTAGTACACTTTAACGGTATGTCTTGCCTACTTCTATCCTAATAGCTTATTTCAGTACATTTCAGCTGTACTTCTTGCCTACTTCCAACTGCATAGCATGACCATTTGGTTAAAAAAATAAGTATGATCACAACCTATTGGCAGCATTATATAAAACAAAGCATATGACACACATAGGAAATCGTGTTTTCCAACTTAGTGAGTTATTAATAGAGTTGGCAATTGTTGTAATTATGCATAAGTACCAAAAAATCTTCCTGTGACATTTCAATTCTTACATATTGTCACAACCTATTATTATTACAACATTACATGAAATGAAGCACATGGTTGCCAATTGAGTCCATATAACACATTTGAAATCAGCGTTGCCAACTTGGCGAGTTATTTTGAATGTTGGCATTGGTGCGATAAAAGGTTAGCACCAACATTTCCTTCCATTGAAAAAGAAAAAGGGTACTGCTTTTCCTGATACTTATGTATTAGAGTCAAAGCGGCACTTTTTTCACCAAAATTTGACTTTTTCTTCATAGAAAACATACAAGAATCTGTTGTTTTGATATTGTGGTGCAAATTTTGTTGCGGTTACACCTATATGTACCCTTTTCCTTCTATTGGCAAATTCCATGTTTTACAATTGTATAAAAAAAGTAGAAAAATGTAACTAAAGAAAAGGACATTCATTTCTAACTAATAGGGATTAACTGATTGTTAATGTTGTGATTTAAATTAGAATTTCTATCTACATATAAGATTTTTTGACATGCTTCTTTTGTTCTGAGCTGCTTATGGTAGTTTCTTCAAAATCAAATGTTAATTTATCTATTTAAAGTAGCTTTTTGTTTTGGATTAATATTATAATTACAATATGTAAGGGTACTTCGATATGTATTTATTTTATTTCTTTTATCAATTTTAAATATTTAAGATTTTATGAAATGTGTGTGTGTGTGTGTTTTTTTTGTGTTCAAAACTGAGTTTTTAAGCGGAACAATAATTTGTGATGCTATTTATAAACAGAATCTTAGATCATGATTACCTATTCATGATACAAATATCAAAGGGATATTTGTTTTACAATCAATGAAACTACACCTTCACTTCTTGCCTGCTTTTATTCTCACACTATGTCCATTTGTTTGTAAAAAAACATTTGTTCAAAAAACTATCAACTGACACGGAAACTATGGATGTGATTAAATGCTCATCAAAGTAATTTTCCTTCTGCCAAATCTGTTCTTCTCTGATTGCATATATACACATGCATTGCATAAATTTTTTACGTATAAATGTTTCATGTTTTACATATCCATGCCATTTTCTGTCGTTGAAAATAAATATTATTGTTATTCTTCCTTCACCGGCATATTCAATGTTTTCTTCATTGTAGAAAAATATTGCTTAAAATATAACAGAAAGAAAATGACACCAAATTCAAATTAATTGCTGTTAACATGTTGGTAATATTGTGAAGATAATGCTTAATATTTATGAGAAACCTGAAAGTACAATGTTTTTTTGAGTGTCACTGTTTTTTGCCTTATGGTCCCTATGACCGATAAGAACTCATCTTTGTTTTAAATGAAAAAAAAATCAGAATTTTTTTTTTTTAACAAAAAGGAGGCTATTCGCTGAAACTATGATGAGATGCACCCTTTGAACACATTTTTCATCATCACTTAACTTTTTGCTTCTGACAATCTTGCAAACCAGAAAACTGTATCATTTGTAATGGCTAATTTTTTAGCAACATGGTTTATTATTTGTTTCATTTAATACTGTTGTTCGTTCTGGGCTATTTCAATGGGGACCTGTTTTAGGTAGATTTTTCGGTTTTAGTTCATACTAATTAAATTTTTTTAGTACTGAATTACATTTAATACTCTATATTAAATGTTTTACTGAGATGTTAGATAGCATTGCACCCATACCTCATATAATACTAATTTAATTTTCTTCAGTTGAAAGTTTCCTAATGTTTCTTATTTATGATAGCATTTAGTGAGAATCACTTTATCATCATTAATTTTTTCTTTCGGTTTATCTATTGCAAGTCATTTTACCCATAGTTCCCATAGCAGAAACTTATTACTGCTATCACATTTCTAATAAATTTTATTTATATTTGCATTCATTCATATCTATTTACTCTTTAGCATGCTAATTTTCTCTCTTACATTGAAATATTTGTTTTTGTTAAATTATTTATTTTTAGGCCAAATTGCAATTTGCTTAAAATTATTTATAATGTGAACATTCATTTGAAAAAAAAAAATATTTTTAATTTTTGGTTATACTACTTAATACAGGGTTTTACCCTCCCTAAAAAATATTTTGATTGCTATAATAGATGAATTTTGGTTTTTAAAACTTAATCCGTGCGAAGAACGGGCATTTCAGCTAGTATATTATAAAATACAAGCGAAGTAGGAAACGAAAGTGAAATTATACATTTTCTAGAAAAAGTAATTTATTTTTAATTCTCTTCATGTTAGTTAAGGAATTCTTTGGAGATTCATTTAGACTCATATCTATAAATTAAGGATAAATTAAAATTTGAGAGACAAAACATTCGTGGTTTATTAATAATGTCCGTTTATTAATAAAAAGGTAAAAAATTTAAATGTGGGTGTACGCATGACACCATTCATAATCATTACGAGGTTAGCCCACAGAAGCAATTATAGGAAATACTCCAGTCCAGAAACATAATATTACATGGTTGGTATGATGATTAATACATTGTATGTCTCCAAGTGCGATGAAATACTGTTCACATACTGAATATTAAATTATCGAACCGATCTTGAGGAAGATGGCTCCACTTATTAAGCAATGATCTCTAAAGATCCGGTACACATGGATGATGCAGTTGTTGATGAGCTGCTACTCATCCGCCAAGCATGTTCCACATATATCCTGTTGGATTTAAGTCAGGTAATTCCGCACGGGTAATATACTTAGATTGAAGGCATTCGGTTACTTTGCTGTTTGGTTAGAACAGGCATTGTCATCCATAAACAAAAATTCTGCGCTTATGGCATCCCTAAGTGAACACCCGTGTGGTTTTGGAATGGTGCCCCCATAAATTTGACTGCCACGGTTCCGATTTGGGCATTCAGATCTGTTCTAGAGCCCAGTATAATTCTTCGCCAAACGAATAATCCCGCACTTACGTAAATGCGCCATTCAATGACGGTGTAATGGGAACCTGGGTTTCTTCATATGAAAGTCTAATTTGAATGAGACTGCAAGCTAAGCTTGATCTCGTCGGAAAACCTCTCACAAGTCCACTTTGACGATGCCCATACATATTGTATGTTCTCTACTCCTGGCTACCCACAAGCGACGAAACAATTCGGTTTGTTGTGCTCTGTCTACGTCTTTTGGCAGTTACTGCCAAATAACGGTCTACGTTCAACGTCGTACCTTGGGGGCAACCTATACTGTCACATCTACTGATATTTTAGTTATATTGGAATTGTTTCCAAGGCCAAGAAACGAAACTTTGGGCAATTCCAAGCTCCTCCAATAGTTCCATCTGAATACATTCCAATCATTCGATAACTTTACCACGTAGGAAATCTTCCACGTGCTTTCTACGTGTCATCACTATTCGGTTATGACATTAAACTAAACTATACGACCATAACTATATGGCTTAAAGAATGCTTGTGTACAATTTTGCTTCTTTGTCATCATTTCTAATATGGACCTATTTGACACGTTCGTGCTTGTGACGTACTATTGGTACCATCTGGTGGCTTCGTCTAAATTGCATATTATTATTGTAAAAGCTGTTAGATGAAACTCTACAGGTGAAATTTTTAACCCGGCACTACTCGCTCAGGTTGTATCATACCCACCGTCTAACTTCTTTCAATCCTCCTTCTAAACCTTTATTGGAAAATGAATAGTTTCTCGTGTAGCTGACTTTAAAGACATATCCTTTGAGGGTTCTTAGATTTTAGGCGAATTCTAAATATATATTTTTGGATATCACTTCTTACGTTATGTCATTCCCTGCGCGTGAATCACCGTTACAGTTCTGAATGCAGGAACACGTTTTAAATCTCCCTTATGTTATGACGAATAATAGTAATTATGATGAAGAAATGTGATATTAAAGTAATTTAATAAATACAGTATTTAATAGATATATTACAGCACAGTATTTTTGGAAGAAGACATTTTCTTCGTGATAATGACGAAAAATTAAATGAGGAGTATATCAGAAAGTATGATTCTTCCACTGAAATTGATCCAAATTTAGAAAAGGGAGACACTGTTGAAAATAAATGTTTTATATGTAGAGACACAAAAACATTAGAGAAGAGTGTAATTTTAAAGGAGATAACTGGTACACAATCTTATCCACTTTTAGATTAACTTTTGAAAAAAAATACTATTGCTGGAACAAAATAAGGGAAAAAAATAAAGAAATTCCAAAATTTTTAAATTTAAAGAATAGAGAAGTTTACTCTTACATGTTTAGCTTTAAAAAAAAGATTTAAAAAAATTTAAAATCCAGTGAAAATATCGCCCTCACTCATGACGCGATTAAACAATGCACTGAATGCCCTTATAAAAAGAACAGAAAAAGTAAATTTACGTGTTAAAAATATAATAAACATGTTATATTTCCTAGCTTTCTTCCTTTTTAACTTTTGTATATAAATTTTACGGTAAAAACACAATGTAAACACCCTTGGGTATGACACATCCTGCGCGAGAACTTTAGGTCGTTTTTTTCACGCGAGTGATGCCGTGTTAATAAAAGTTTCGATTTTTGTATGATTCCAAATTAACCTTAATTTATGGACATCACAGTGTATCTCTTTAAATCAAAACTGCTTCTAATTCAGAAAATAAAGATTTAGTATATCATAGAACTTCCTTATTGAATATACACAGGTCAGTTACATTAAGGGGATATGATACCATTTACACAAATAAATTTTTCCTTGCCTCCCGTGTGTGTGCACTATGTAAAACAGATTATGTGCTCAAAATTTCGTAAAAAGCTAGTCATTTAATTTTTTAAGGAAAAAACAAAATTTGTAAAGTGATTTTAAAATGCTACTCCTACAAAGATTTCCGTAAACGTTTGAAATTTGATTTACAAGTGTGTCAAACTATGTATAATAAAAGTTGGTATGGGTTTTGCGATAACATGATTGGTATTCGAACAATACTTCGTTTTATGAATGCTTATTAAAAGTTCCTTAAAAAATGTAGAAATTCTGAGTTTAATTATTTTTAAAAAAATGAGTATTTCTTTGATTCAAAAATGCATATTAATTTTGCAACATGTACTTTTAGCAATTGGTAAACAAAAATCAAAGCAATAGGTATAATAGAAATAAAAGCCGTCGAATTTTAAATGAAGAAAAATTAGTTATTTATCTTTCTGAGATAAGTAAGTTTAAAGTTTTGATTTGCCATAGGGATGTGACTAAAAACGAACGAAAAAGTTATCATAATTCCTCATTTTTTAAGTTTAGAGCTTTCAAATTTAGTAAAGGTTATACAAAAGTATATGAAAAATAATTTAGGCTAAAAAATTAGATTTGATCTGATGCCCTTTAATGTGACCACCTGAAAAGATCAAAAATAACCTTTATCAGACAGTACTACTTATAGACGTGTAGGAAGAGAATCAATTATGTTCCTGAAGGTGTTTACTGGGAATTTTAGCAATGCCGGCTCTAGTGCTGTTATCAGCTGTGCTAGATTACGAGACTGATTACCCATGCACGAACAACCCGATCGAGATGGTCTTATAGATTCTCGATTGGGTTTAAGTCATTTAAGTTTGCTGGTTAGGGGTAAACGGTTAACGCATCCTGGTGCTTCGAACCACTCATGTACACTGCCAGCCGTATGATACGTCGCATTGTCCTTCTGGTAGATGCCATCATTCTGAGGAAAAACAACGTAAATATAGGGGCGGCATGGCCCGCGAGGACAGATGCGTACGTCCATTGATGTATCGTGCCTTCCATTATGTTGAGGGAAACCAGAAATGCCACTGAAACATTCTCCAGGTCATAATGGTTCCACCTACAGCCTAGTTCATTCCGGTAATGGTTGCTGGTTTTTCGCTTTCAGAGATTACACGCCGTATGCGATAACGTCCATCTGTTTGATGGACAATAAAACATGCTTCATTGAAAAACGATACCTGTCGCCACTTAGTGGACGTCCAATACGGCACTGGCGTGCAAATTCCAGCCATTGTTGCCTTTGAACAGCAGTCAGTATAAGTGAATGAACCAGACGTCTATTTTGGTGTCCCAGAAGAAGCTAAGTTTCCTGAACAATAGTTTGGGAGACAATTTTGGTAGCCTCTGGTTTCATCTGGGCAAACTGTTACACAATAGCAGCACGTCAATTCACCCAAACGCCTCTCCGCAGCCATCGTTCATCTCTGTCACCCATTCCTCGTACTGCACCCCCATTTTCCAAGTCCCTAATGTTGGACTTTCCCTTTCGCCATGCACAATTTACTTTTTCATCGGCAGCGCGGAAACATTTCCCAAAATTAGCCGTTTCGAAAATACTTCCACCCTTGACCTGAAAACTTAGGACCCTGCCATTTTTGACTTCGGATAACTCACTCCTTTTCTGTATTATGCCAATGATTGCAGATTTTTCCGAATCCCTCATTGACCGTTTTATACGCTCAAATGCACTGTGCTGCTACTTGTCTTCTGTGATTGGTTTTTCAACGCCAACGTCAAAAGTACGAGGCGGTCAAATTGATGTGACTGCACTGCACATTACCATTATTTGCCATGTATTAAACAAATGTATTAGTTAAATGTCTAAGAATGAAAACCAAAATTTATACAATTATATATATCTGACAATAAACAAAAGTGTATTCTTTTTTTTTGCAAAACTATTTATAAACACTTCAAATGTTTTGTATTCAAAAATAAATAGAAGAAATTAAATTAGCAAACGCTTCATCATACATTTAAGTAAAAAATGCAGTGCAAATTAAAACTTTTATCTGATGGCTTAGTGACGATATATTTATTTATACGAAATTACTTTTGTCTAATCTAAAAGCGGAAAATATTTTTTTCTTAAAAAAACTGAGAGTTTGACGATTTTATACGTTTATATTCCTAAAGGAAATGCATTTAAAATAGGTCAGGTTTCTAATTTAACTAATAGGTTTGAAGTGGTTGTTAAATTAGATGTCTTTTAAAAACAGTAATTCTCTCCACTTGATCTTGGCTCAAATCCATGAGAGTAATGCTGAATGAATGGCCTGTTGTCTAATGTAACGTTATATTACATCTCATTAACTACCTCATCTATCGTATGATATCCCGTTAAACAAAAATATTTATTTAAATAAACAGAAACACGGTAATTGTTCTGGGAAAAATTGAACCGAAAATATGTATATTTTATATTAATCTATTTTAAGCAAAATTTGAAATAAATAAAATACTTTTTCAATGAAAAAATATGTTATTTACGGTGTGTACGATTTGTGTTGATTTATTTTTTGAAAAAAAATATTATAACTTAATTTAATATATATTTATATGCGCATTCTAGTATTTTATATAGTCATTTTTTTATTCCTATATATAAATATAATAATTTATTGGAGTAATAATCCACATTTACTCGAAACTAAGCCACACTAATTTTCCAGTGGTAATGCTACTGAAAATTGGGTGCGATTTAAAATCGAAAGCAAAACATTTGTTGGATAGGAAAAATTTATTTTCCACCCTTTTAACAAGAAAAAATGTAGTCATTCATTCTGGACACTTGAATCGATGACTTATCCCATTCTTACAGTTTATCTCAAGTATTCAGTCTTTCCTTAACATCTTTGTTTGCTCGTATTTAGAATTTTTTTTGTATACGGTTTCTTTTAATCACCTAAGCATCATAGATATCGGTAACAGGATCAAGACGAGTGTACTATTGTTGAAAAGAGAGGTAATTTTAAATGGGAAAAAATACAGAGCAGCGTCATCCGAAAATTTGACACGGATGAAACAATTATGCGTCGATGGTGGAAGTCAAAAATGATATAAATTTGGCTTGTAAATGTTCAGCAGTTTTCAATAGTTCGTTTACATTATTTTAAAACAATATTGCATAACAAATGCATTGGATTGCATTGAAGGCGACATCGTGTGTGAAAAGGGTGACGCCGGCACCAATTCCGAAGTCAATTGTGACATTGAAAGTGAAAAATCATTTTCAAGTCATGATACTGACGGTTAGAGACTATATGTTCAAGTATGCATTTGAAAGTGCTTAATACTGATAAATTAAATTAGTTATTAACTTGTTATCATTAATTTTCTTAATTACTGAAGTATCGGATGTTGATGAACTTTTACATATTATTTTTTTGATATTTTTTCACAAAAACGTGTAGTGAATTGAGAAAACGGCCAAGAATCGATGACAACTTTTTTCGCAAAAATTATCTCAAAATTTAGGGTGTGGATTAGAATAGATGGTGGATTAGATTCAAGTAAATACACTTAATAGTTAATATTTTATTTCAGCACCTATTGTTGAATTGTTAAGGTTTAGAACTACTTATGAAAGGTAATAATTTTTTGTAGAAAAAGTATATTTTCCTTTGGACATTTAAATAACATAACATAAATACAGAATTAACCTAAATAATATCGAAGCAAACCTCATCTTTTACCGTCGATAGTTAAATGTCACGTTTTTTCTCGTAAAACATAAATAATATGTATTATTTTTAGTTGATCTGTTAGAAACAAATAATTACGACCATTGTATAACCAAATGCATAAAACTTGTAAGGGTGTTCCCAATTTTGGAATATGTACAAATGTAAATCCTTTTGTACCATAAAAATTAGCCAAACGAATCATACCAATTTGCAACTTATGTTGTTATAAGTATGCGAAACGTATCTTACACATACAAAAAATTTTAAGGTATTTAATTAGATTTTTAAAAACATTATATATATGTGCAAGTAATATATAATTCGTAAGATATGAGGAAGGAAAAATGTTATTATTAATATCAATATAAATTTTTGTTTTTCGATTTTCTGAATTCAAAATTGTATTCTGTAAGACACAAATTAAGAAAAATAGATTTTTGTATTACTATGTTTAACAAGAAATTAGATTATATTTAATCGCATGTATGCAAACTTATTATTATAACTAAATGTTATTTGCTGCAATAGTTTATTTGTAAATCTTCAGGGAAAAAACCAAATAAGTAAGGAATACTGCTCCGATTGTAAGGAAGTTCTTCATTTAATTTTCTTAAAAAAAATAATTGTTATTGTTTTAATATAATCCACATAGCCAGAGGCTTAGAGCTTTATTAAGGAATAAAAATTTTTAATAATAATTAAATCTAAAAATTTCGTTGTTAATCTATCAAAAACTAGAAGAAAAAGTTATAATTTAAATATATAATTTCTAAGTATTTGTTGGTATTATACAATTTTATAAACAATTTTATCCTTATAACGAATCAAAATACTTCGAAACACTTCAATTAAAAGTGTTATAAGACTTTATAGAAATATATTAAATTTTATATAAATAATTTTTTTTTGAAATTTTTTAACATAAATGTTGAAAGGAGTTTCAATTTGTACTTATGAAATTAAATTTGCCTGCTTTAAATTTCCAAACAAAATTTTTTTATTGTAAAAAAAATTGAGCTTCTGTTATTCATAGTGTTACTTTTAATTTCATTTCAATTTATATTTATCGAAAAATTACTTTATATTTTAAGTGTTTTTGCGTAATACAATCATGTAAGGAGATTGAAATTAATTTACTTTAGTTAGTATATATAAACTGGGATCTTGATATCTTGCTGAATCTTGATATTGCCCATTTTGACGTACTTTTTCGATTCCTCATAAACCAGTAAATTCTTCTCCTTGTAATATGAGTTTCTTACAAAGCAGCGAAAAGCAAAGTTTAAAATAAACGAAACAAATTTTGCTACAGAATTGCTGTATTTTTTTATAATATCATAAGGTGTGAAAACAAAAAATTATTAAAATTTAATAGCTTTATTTCTGTTACCCACATGATAACTTTTGAAAGAGTAAAGATAGATCCTATATGTTTATAGAAAATGAGAGCTTAATATTGCCTGTGTATTCTGTATACCTTAAATTTTAAATTTTAATCATAATTTAGTATTTTTTAAAATTAAAAGAGAAATTGAAAAAAATTAAAATTACTATTTTTTTGGTATATATTCATCACATTACAAAATAAATTCTTGCGATCCCATCCCAAAAGTTGAAGCATACAGATTGCAGATCTACAAGTACACTATACATATAAAATATCGTAGCTCTGCCACCAATACTTTTTTTAAAAAAATCTTGTGGGAAAGGGGGAAATTTACAAACTGAAAAAATCAAGTTTAAAGGTTAAATTTTAATTTTTTTGCATTAAAATAAATCTTTTTACACTTAAAATGTTCCCATTTCATATATTGAGGCTTGTTTTTCCATAAAATGTTCCTGCTTATTTTTTTTTCTCATTCTCAAAGTTTTAGGAGCCTTTTTTGTTAGAGAAATAGACAATTTTTACTCCCGTTGATCATGCCTGAAAATCAGAAATAACAGAAAATATTTAATTTAAAACCCGGAATTTTCAAAAAATCAAAAGGATTATCTAATCCATCAGCAAATATCAATGTTGCTTCATTTTAGACTAGTATCAATGGTTGCTTTTAAGATACTGATTTTTTTGGTCAGTAATTCAGAGCTGTAAAATTGAGTTGTCAACCTCGTCACTTGTTCCAGATTTAAATGTACGACTTGAGTCGCCAACAGATTTCATGTTGTTTCTAAGTGCAAGATACTGATGAAACAAATAACAAATAAAAAATTCGAAACTAACGAAGGAGCTGTTTCTTTACATTTTTCTAAGGGTCAAGTATTTTTAACACTTACACTTTTTAGTGCTGAAAGCGTAATTATTGTCAGATTTCGACGAGATTGTTTTTGAAACATTCTTATGAATCTGTATTAAATTCTTAAAATGTTTTTGAAAATACGATTTTCAGAATTGTCAAAAGTATTATGCCCCCTTTTAAAAACTAAAACGTTTTTGAATAACCATAAATGATCCTTGTCTCATAGCTTTATCGGTATATTAAAATAAAATGATTAAAGTTTAAAGTATACATTACTTTGTGCTAAATGAAAGAATCATACAAATTAAAACAGAAAGAATAACGCCATCCAAATAATCCTGAATCTTGTTACATTAATTTTAATATAGTCATATTTAATGCTAAATCCGCTTAACAAATATAGTGAGGAAAGTTTTAATCATGCAAATAAATAAAAATATCTGTATTCCTCACAGTACCTACTAAAAACCCAGTTATAGAATTAGCTAAAAAATAATTTGCTTTTGCTTTTTACTATATCTGGTAAATAAATTTGAATATAATGTAGGCTTCAAGAAAATAAAATTTATATTCTACGGAAAAAAATAATGTTTCTTAAATACACAGGAACAAGAAGAAAATCAACTAGTTTAAGTTTCTTGCTTGCTTATTATTTCATGCAAATGATTTAGCAAAAATAATTCGAGGAAATAAATTTCCCTTATTTTATAAATCAAAAAACTGAAATGAAAATAAATCTAATGTAGTTCAGGGATAAATAATTGATGTCAGTCAGTACCTAAGAGAAATCACGTACTTCCAAAAAATTTAAGCACTTAACTAATTTTTCGAGATAAAACTCAAAAGAGTGAATTACTGTTTGATTTATGAAACAAATAATAGGTGCTTAATTAAGCAGCAATATACGAAACACAGCTACGTAAAGTTTTTTTTACTTCTCCAAAACAAAAAGTAATCAATCTGAGAAGTGTAGTTTGGGTCGGAGTCTAGACATCGAAATGTCTCCTATTTAGTACAAGATAGTAAAAAAAAAAGATGGGGGCTAAAAACACGTGATACATGAATATATATTTTTGAAAATGGTAATGACTGCTGCATAATATAGAATCTAAAGAAAAGAAAATTCAAGAGATTATCTGGAAATTAATAATTATTACCTAAAAAGGCAACGGAAAGAGCATGCTATTTTTAGAAATGTTTTCCTTCAGTCTCAAATTAAAGTTTAACTAGAGTTGTTAAAAATCGTGTGGAATTTAAAAGCAAAACTTAAGTAAACAAAAAATATACTTATTACAAAAACACTTTGTTAAATTATGTTATATATAGCTGAAGTAATTCTTAATACCATTTTTGATGCGGAAAACAAAATTAAAAAGTAGCAAATAAAACAAAATAGTAAAAAATCAGGTACTTTGGGTTAATTAAATTTTGTCTTACCTTTTCAAACTGTTTCTTTTTTATTATTAATATTTCTAATAAAATATAATGTAGATCATTTAATGCGTCAAGATTAAGTCTTGTATCAATTCCTTCATTTTTCAGAAAATCTCCAAAGAAAAAATTATAAAAAATATTTTGTACTCAATAGTACAAACGTCATATCTGTTTGTATTATATGTGAAAATTATCTACATATGTTCTATATAGCATTATTTTTCTAATTTATTCTAATAATTAGAAAAATAATGCTATGCAGAATATATATATATATATTTATATACGCCCACTTCCAAAAGTTAAGCACGAAGAGGAAAATGCTAATTTCCGGAAGGCAATCAGAATTGAAGAGCATGAAATTCGCTGCAGAGGTAAGATGGAAGTATGCAAATATGTTAGGTAACAGCCAATCGTGCTTTCATGTCAAGAAATATGCAAAAATGGTAGTCTTATAAGAAGCCAGCTTTATGAAGGGTTACAGAAGTTGATTGTAAGTGCTGATAGAAGGTGTTTAAAAATTTCGTACAATTTGTTTTCAAGACATACGTAATTCTTTGAATTCCAGAAAACGAATGGAAGATTCTGAGCGCAGACGTGCTGTGGGGCTCATTGAAGCAGGACAGTCGATCACAGATGTTGCTCTTTTCTTCGGCGTTCATCATTTTATAATTTCACGTTTATGGAAACTATTCCAAACCACACAGACAGTTGTCCGAAGGCCCGTAGGCGGTCGTCCAATGGTTGCAACCCCCACGGAAGATCGATATATTGCTATTGTAGCCAAGCGGAATCGCAGAGCGACCTCCAACACGTGTGACATCTACAGTTACAGCGTCCATTGGTAAGGCTATGTCTGCAGCTACTATACGACGAAGATTGCATATGAATGGACTGTATGACTGGGAACCTCGAGTTTGTATTCCTCTATCCGTCCAATCAAGAGGGGCCCGATTAAAGTGGTGCCCAGAACATGGTAATTGGGCTGTCTCTGACTGGGGCAATGTCATGTTTACTGATGAGTCAAGATTTGCTCTGGAGCCAGATGACAAGCGTATAAGGATATGGCGTAAACAAGGAATACGCAATCAGCCCCAAAACATCACCGAACATCACGCATTCCAAGGCGGAAGCATTATGGTGTGGGCAGGGATTTCATTAGGATACTGCACCGACCTGCACATCTTTAAACTGGGTTCTGTGACGGCTGTCCGGTATCGAGATGAAGTCCTAGAACACATTGTGAGATTGTACGCTGCAGCAGTTGACCCAACTTTTGTTTTAATGGACGATAACGCACGTCCCCATAGAGCTGACATCGTTGATGACTACCTGGCGAGTGAAGGGATTGCGCGTAAGGCGTGGACAGCATATTCTCCCTACCTTAATCCCATTGAAAATCTTTGGGTGTATCTTCACGTTTCCCACCTCCAATCACTCTTATTGAGCTGGAAACTGTTCTACAAGAAGAATGGCGATTGCTTAATTCTGCGGTGGTTGACCACATAATTTAAAGCATGGTCAGTAGGTGTAAACTTTGCGTACAGATGAGAGGGATCTTACACCCTATTAATGTCCCTTTTTTCATTTTATGGTGTTTATTTTCACTTTATACATAATACTATTTAAGTCTCTAGTATGACATTATCTGATAACTTACAAAAATTTAATATTGTTTTCATTTCTGTATATAATTATTGATTTTTTGGAAAACTCCTGAAAAGTCTCGAATGATTATCTTTCGAGAAGCGAGATTTATTGCGATAAGCTACACAAGAAAACCATTACAAAAAGTCAGTTGCAACTTGAGAATAACTGCGTGCTTTCATCGACTTAATACGATAATATGCCAACGGATTTGTATTGCTACGTAAACTTAAAATTTAACCCGGAGTGGAATTTACTCGTATTTTGTGGATTTTCTGATACTGAAATCTGTTGTTTTAATTACTAAATAGTTCCAAAACAAAATACGATTTGCTCTGAAAGACCCTGACTGTTATTTATGGGAACCTTTCTTGCATTTTAAAGACCATCCAAGCAACAATATTTCTTTTTAAATTTACGATCAATATTTCTTAAAAATAATTGATTGCTTCTGATTGAAAATCATCAATCATTTATTAAGAGTAGTTTTTCTCTGATTAACTTTAAAAAACTTACCACTGTTTTGTTTCTTTATGTTAATGTCATTTTAATGAATCCAAAATTTAAAAGCATTGTGTCAATATTCGCCATTTTACAACCCATAATCTATGTAGCAAATGGATGATAACGAGTATTTTGTTGTTACGTGTGCAACATCGATAGTGTAATCTTAATAAAGTGTGTTTGGTTTTTCTAATATCTATTTAACATAAATATTCTTATATGCTTTTTCTTATGTATTGCATCATTTATTCCGTACAATACCAGAGAAAGGCATACGAAAATAATTTATTATTTACTTGTAGTATAAACATAATCAAAACAGTCATTGCTAAACCTTGGATATAGTAAAAATTATGATCACATCTATGTGATCATGGTCCTGAATGAGTTATTAGTGAAGAAATAGAACAATGATTTTAGTACATTTTTGTTAATACAGAAGGTCGTTTGAACTTTATGAAAACGATTTTGATAGTTAAATTATATCTATAAATGCTGTACTTTTTGTGGCGATTTGCTTGTGTCTGATAGCCATTATTCTTTACAATAGCTTGGGAGTCGGTTCAGTGTTCTAGGGAGCCGTTTTCTAAAGATTCGCTTTAATAAACTGGAAGCACTAAAGTTCATTGGAGAAGCGTCAGGTAATTCAAAATGTATTTCATCAAATTGGATACATTTTAGTCATGTTTGTGATTCCTTATTTACTAAATAAGCAACGATTGACTTCAGTTTGTTCATATGAAGCAGAAATTCATCAATATCCTTTCCATATAAGGCTGGAATTTCTTCTTTGAGGGGTCATGGTACGATTTACACAATTTTTTTTAGTTTAATGATTTTAACAAAATTTTTGGTTACATCCTATGTGTATATATTATGTAAAACAAAATTTGTGCTTGAAATTTCGTAAAAAGCTAACCATTCAACTTTTTATGAAAACAAAATTTTGATTTTAAAATGCTACTCCTCCTATAAAAATCTAGGTACACATATGAAGTTTCCTTTATAAGTACGCCAAATTATCAACAACAAAATTTTATATGGGTTTTGTGATAGCATGATTGTTATTCGTACAGTGTATCTTTTTATGAATGTTTATTGAAAATTCCTAAAGAAATGCATGCATTCTAAATTATTTTTTTTAAAATAAATATTGCTTTAATTCAAAAATGTGTACCAACTTTTGTTCCATTTACTATTAGCAATAGCTAGAAAAAATATTTAAGCATTTGGCACAATAGAAAAAAAAATCGTTAGCATTTTAAATGAAGACACACTAATTTTTTTTGTCTTTCTGAGATAAGTCTGTTAAAGTTAGGATTCGCCATAGGGATGTGAATAAAAACAAACGAAAAAGTTATAACAAAATATAAATTATAAAAAATAATTTAGGCTTAGAAAATAACTGACTTTTTGACTTATTTTTGCCATTTGAGTAGTACTGTGTACCCTTAAATATTCTGCTGATAGAAGAGTGAATTACTTTTGCCTTTACAACTGTCGTTTTTGAATTTTAATTTCCCGTTTTAACGATACCCTATCAACTATCATGAATTATTTTAGGAAATTTTCTGGACTCTGACGAAGTCATTTCATACGGTTCTTCTATATAGTTAAGGAATTAAAAATTGTTTTTTTTGTAACTTAAATATGTGTATGCCTTATCGAGTGTTACCTCAAAATTCTCTTTTTCAGCATCTATGTTTTTTATAGTATATAATTATGTATAATTTGTTTTTCTCTCAGCAAAATGTTTTGTCTAAAGCAGATGAATTTTTGGTTTAAATATATATATATATATAATTTTTTAACTTAAAATTTTTATGAATTATTTAAATTATTGTATCAGAGGACATTCCAACTTTCGATGCAATGGATTTTTGATTCAACGGATTTTCTTTTAGGATCAGTGACTTCAATTTCTTGATAATCGTTGGAACAGTCTTAAGATAAGATTTCGTGGTTCTGTTTTCATTTTTACTTTCTGTGACATTTTTTTCCCTTTGAAATGTAACATTTTATAAATACTTTTTTTTAAATTTAATAACCTAGATATTTATAACGCTTTATAATCCGCTGATGCGAATATTTCTTCTCGGAAAGCGCATTCACGTAGCCTTGCAGCCATCTATCAATTTTAGGAGCAATTTTCAAAATAAATATTTTATTTACATTCCAATCAAAAAAAAACATTAGCAGATGATTATTCTAAAGCTTCCAAAGTGTTTAATCGAAATACAAATGAGAAAATAAATTATGAATTGGTTCCATAAAGTGCGAACAACATTCTGCATTTATAGTCTTTAATTTCAGGATATAATATTAAATTACGAACAACACAGTTAAAATTGAATTTAATTTTGTGCAATGAATTTAAATATGTAAAAGATTGGTATAAAATATATATTCCTTAATTTCGTTGCTAATTTTTTTAGTTTTAAAAATTAAGTTTCTTTTTAATGGCAATAATTTTGATACCTTAAATTTGAATTTTGTTTCAATAAATCTTGTTTAAGACTGAGTTTATTACTATTATCTGAAACGTAAAAGTTTTTCTTCTATTATACAAAAATTGCAGCTATTATTATTAAAATATTCCAAATGTTTTATATGGCATTTAAAATTTTGCATCGGAAAAAGGATTATGCCATCCTCATTTGAAATTTTGCGTTATGTTTTTTGAAAATAACTTGAGGTTGATTGAGCTGATTGCTAAAATACAGCTTTATAGAGGATCCACGTTTTCATCCAATTACGCGCAACTAAAGTTTAATCAATCGGAAGAATTGAACAAGAAACTGATAAGGTATAAAAAATCAGAACGGGTAAACTCGGTCTTCTTACTCATGAATTTTTTCTCCACCTAATTCTCGCTCGGCTCCACCCAGTACTACTGACTGGGCCACCATGATTAATACATTCCCTATTTTATCCTGTCCTTCAGATAATTAAGTACAATTTTGTAACTCTATTAAATCTATAAATAAAACTATTCATTATACAATAATATGGATCTATTATAATTTATAATCTAATGTTTAATCATTGAGTATATATTTAGTGTTTCTTAGACATCTATATAACCAGCAATAAATTAATGAGGCATAGTACAGTTCAACTGATAAGAATAGATGTTGAAATTGGATCAATTTCTTTTTTTTTTGCTTTAATTTATTATAAATGTTTCTATTACAT
Organism: Trichonephila clavata; assembly: GCA_019973975.1. Taxonomy (NCBI): domain Eukaryota; kingdom Metazoa; phylum Arthropoda; class Arachnida; order Araneae; family Nephilidae; genus Trichonephila; species Trichonephila clavata. Next base: position 19,873 of record BMAO01022098.1, read on the forward strand.
CACAAAAGTTGAGATTCTACGTTAAAATATGCAGTTATGATAAATTTTACGTTCATTCTTATTCATATACCGATCGAATATAAAAAACTTAAACTTATTTTTTCTCAGAACAAAAAAAAACTATAAGCTTTACTTAATGTAAAATATTAAAGCTATTGATTTTGATTTTCAGATCTACTTATTAATATTTGTAATAAATGTTGGTAAGTATATTTAAATCAAATAAATACTTATTTAAAAAAAATTGAATGAAGAATTAGAAAATTTTCTGAGGAATTTTAATAAACATTTATTAAAAAAAAAGATAATGATTTGAATTTCAATCATGATATTACAAAACAACTTTCGATGATTATAATTGGACATATACTCTTCATTCATAGCTCGTTCAACACACAGACATTCATACGCTTTTGTATTACACACTAGCTGAAATGCCCGTTCTTCGCACGGGTTAAATTTTAAAAACAAAAATTCTTCTATCATAGCAATTATAACATTTTTTTAGGGAGGGTAAAACCCTGTATGAAGTAGAAAACCAAAAATTAAAAACATTTTTTTTTTTCAAATGAATGTTCACATTAGAAATAATTTTAAACAAATTGCAATTTGGCTTGAAAGTAAATAATAATTTAACAAAAACAAATATTTCAATGTAAGAGAGAAAATTAGCAAGCTAAAGAGTAAATAGATATGAATGAATGCAAATATAAATAAAAATTATTACAGAAAAGTGATAGCAGTAGTGAGTTTTTGCTATGGGAGAAATAACCTGCAATAGATGAGCCGAAAGAAAAAATGAATGATGATAAACTGATTCACTAAATGCTATCATGAATAAGAAATATTAGAAAGCATTCAACTGAAAAAAAATTAAATTAGCATTGCACCCATAACTCATATAATACTATCTAACATCTCAGTAATACATCTAATATAGAGTATTAGTTCAGTACTGAAATAGGAATTATATTTTAATTAAAATTAAAAGGTTATTAAAACAGAAAAAGTAAGCCCTAAATTTGATAAAATTGCTATAAACAGTTCTGAACAACAACAAAAAAGCACATAATTGAAAATCTTAAATATTTAAAATTGAAAAAGAAATAAAAAAATATAAAAGTAACCTTACATATAGTACATTGAAATTATAATATTAATTCAAATCAAAAAGCTACTTCAAATTGATAAGTTAAGATTTGATTTTGATGAAACTATCATAAGCAGCTCAGAACAAAAAAAAAAGCATGACAAAAAATATTATACGTAAATAGAAATTCTAACTTAAAATCACAATATTGACAATCTGTTAATATCAGTTTACATTGAGTGTCATTTTCTAAAGTTACATTTTTCTACTTTTTTGTTACAATGGAAAAACATGAAATCTGCCAATAAAGGAAAAGGGTACTTATGTATTGGCGTCACCGCAGCAAAATTTGCACCACAATATCAAAATAACAGATTCTTATGTGTCTTATAAGGGAAAAAAATCAAATTTTGGTGAAAAAAGTACCACTTTGGCTGCAGTGACTCTAATACGTAAGTATCAGGAAAAGTAGTAACCTTTTCAATAGAAGAAAATGTAAGTTCTTATATTTTATTGCACCAATGTCAATGTTCAAAATAACTCGCCAAGTTGGCAACACTGATTTCACGTGTCATACCCGTTCTCCGCACGGGTTAAATTTTTTAAAAAATCCAGCTTTTTTTTTGCAAACATGATATATTTTAAGGAGGACTGAGCCATTACAGGGCAGTGTATCTAAAAGTTAGAAGTTATTTTTTTATGAGTGTTCATATTGAAATTTTGCTTAACAGTTAAGAATGATTTCATATGAAGTATGTAATGTAAGAGAGAAAATTAACATGCTAAAAGGGTAAATAGGAATGAAAATATAAATACAAATTATAACGGAAAAGTGATAATAGTAGTATATTTCTGCTATGGGAAATATGAGTAAAATAACATGAAATATATAAATCAGAAGAAAAAATTAATTACGATAAACCCTTTCACTAAATATTATCATAAATAAAATATTAGGAATTCCACTGGAAAAAAATTAAATTAGTACAAACTAAAATTTTAAAAAATATCTAAAATAGGCCTATATTATAATAAACTATTAAGTTAAATTCACTGTCGCATTAAATTACATGAGGAATGGATGTAATACTATCCAGCATCTATATTAGATTAAATATAAAATTTAGATATAATACAATAGAGAAAAAATTAAATTAGCAAGAAACAAAATAAAAAAAAAACCATCTAAAACAGATTAAAAAAAGCTACATAAAAAAAAAAAATATGAACCTAATGAGAGAAATACTAAACCTTGATGATAAAAAATTAATTTTTAAACAATACTTTTTTGCAATATTTCGATTAAAAATATTTGTTATTCAGTCGTAAAGAACAAACAAATGAGAAAATACAATTATAAATAATTAGTGATCATTGAAACATATCATATATGGACAGCATATGTATATATTATATGATCTTCATAAAACTAAATAAGGAACATATCAGAAGCAAAATTAAACCTTGATGTCATGAGAAGTAAAATCGCATCAACATTTACTTTTAAAGAAATCCAAAGAGAAATATGAGAAAATCGTATCAAGCTGCATCTTTTTTTCACAAACATTTTTGGATCACAAATGATATAAATAAATTTATATACTTGAAGATTGTCAGAAGCAAAATTAAGCCATGATATGCAATGTGACAAAAAAACTGATCAACATTAAGCAGCATCTGAAGCGTTTTTCTGTAATGATGAAAATATGGTATTTGCTGATGAAGGAAAGAAAGCAATAATCTTTTTTTTCAACCAAAAAAAAAAAAATTATAGAAATGTATACATATGTAACAAATATATACAATGCATATGTATAAAATCTTCAAAAATCTATATGAAGAACCGATTGTCAGAAGGAAAATTAAGCCATAATGCAACACAACAAAAAATTGCATTAACTCAGAATTTTGAAGTGCAAAAGAAAATTACTTTGTTATGCATTCAATCACATCAATAGTTTCCATGAAGATCTTCTTGATGAATAAAGTTAACCTTCTTTCCATGAGATCAAAAAATGATTACTTATCGGTTATAAAAACTATGAGGAGAAAAAAATAAAATAAGCAGCATGTAGAACATATGCCAAAATCTATTTAATAACATGCTGGAAAATATGTCAGAAAATCTCATATGTAAGTAAAAACTCATATTATCCCTTCGTGTTCTTACGTATTAGCATCACTACAACCAAACTGGCACTAAGCAAATCCCAACAAAATGTGACTGATTTTTTTTATATATAAAAACATGTAAGAATCTTTGTTGTTTTAATATCAAGAAGCGATTAGGATAGCACCAAATTGGCTGTGATGATGCTTATATGTAAGTATCATAAATTCTAACTTAAATCATGATATCGGCAATCTGATAATCCCAATTAGTTTGAATGGAGTGCCATTTTCTATGGTACTTACATATTATCACAACCTATTGGCGACATTATATGAAATGAAGCATATGGTTCCCAATTTGGCGAGTTATTAATTAAGTTGGCATTTTTTGCAATAATACGTAAGCTCCAAAAAATCTTATTGCTTTTTACCTTTATTGGCAAATTCCATGCTTCATCAATGTAGCAAAATAGTACCAGAATATAGCTTATAACAAAAAGAAAAGGTACTGACGTATTATTGCAACAATTGCCAACTTGCATATGTGAGACACTAAAATAGAAAATATAGCATAATTTAAATTAAAAGGTTATAGAAAACAAAAGAAAATTAAGCCTTAATTTTGCCAGAAAACCTTAAAATATAAAAAATTTAAACATGAATAAAATAAACGTAAATATATATGAAGTAACCTAGTAAACATCAATTCAAACCGAAAAGCAACCTTAAATAGATAGGCAAAGGTCTGATTTAGATGAAACTACCATAAACACCACAGAAAAAATCTTATACGTAAATAAAAATCGGTATTCTTGTGTATTAACATCACCCAAGTCAAAATTTAGACCACGCAAATCGTGCTATTTCAAATTTTTTTTTAAGCATAGTACTACTTTCTGTTAGTAGAAAGTTCATTAGTTGCATTATTGTAAAATACAACATGTGAAAATGCGCTAAAATTACTTGGCCATGCCAATGATTGATATCTTGTTTAATATAAAAATACGCAAGAATCTTTGTTATTACTACTTAGGACCCAAACGGTTAAGACTGTATTCTGATAGGAAGATGCATCGGTCTTCCAGCTAAACATGTTATATTATATATTTTTTCAATAACTAAATTAGTTTAATATACATTGTTTTACATTATTTTTGGTATGATTATTCCCAACCTTTTCTGGGTTTAGATTTAATTCTGTCATTTCTTTTCAACTTAAAAATTTAATTTATTTGGTATGCAGTCAATTGTAATACCTATTTTGATTTAAGGCTGTGTCAGGTTTATTATTCTATTTTCATTTTGACCTTTATATGTATATATTTGATTCTTCTGTACTGTTTCTGGTTTTAGATTTTATATAGTCATTTTTTCCCAGCTTAAGAATTTCTGATGACTTAAGTGTTGCTTTCAAAAATTTCGATTCAATATAAGAAGAAACAAACACATAGGTATCCAAGTTTTTGCCACTGAACCTCGTGTTTTTAACACAGTTTGAAAATTCTCACCAAAATACAGCAAAGAGATATCCCTTATGAAAAGTCTGGAAACCGAAAGAACAGAGTTCAGACAGCCTGTAACTCAGAAGCGGAGCAGTAAGTCCTAGGGTTCAACATGGCAGTTTTATACGTTTCACCAGATGAGTAGTTGTTTAATTCATGATCAAGTGTAAATACCTTAAATCTATTCCAGTTGTCGATAATAAATGAACAGCCCGTCGAACAATAATGCTGGATTGCACACAACAAATAAGAAATTGAACTGAAGAGACAGAAGCCATCACCATCATTTGGGACAACTTGGCAAGGGGATGTATCATACCTAAAATTCAACAGCTCGTATACTTGGGTCATTGTTTAGAACAACATATTAATCAACATTAACAATTGAAAATAATTACCTCTAATGGTAGTTCATAAAATAAACGTGGCACTTAACCTAAAATAGTAAACACAACATTTAAACAAACATCTAAACAATCAACAGTAATAACTGAAAACCATAAAAATGCATATTAAACCAATTCAATTTAGAATTACTGTAAAAAAAAAATTATAACATGAAACCTCTGACCACAAAAAAAAAATCAGAAATTCTGGAAGATAAATGACACAGTTTAATCTAAAACCAGAAACAATACAGAAGAATCAAATGAATACATGTAAAGGTCAAAATGAAAAAAGAATAATAAATGTGACGCTGCCTTAAACCAAAACAGAAATTACAATTGACTACACACAAATCAGAAATTTTTAAGCTGAAAAAAAAACAACAAAATCAAATCTAAACCCATAAATGGTTCGGAATAATCATTCAAAATATAAGCAAAACAAAAGTGTATATTAAACGAATTTAATTTAGTTATTGAAAAAATACATAATAGGCTTAACTGGAAAACCAATGCATTTTCCAACTGTTATCTACTGTTATCAAATTAGTGTTGCCAATCGGAAAAATAAAATTTAGAAAAAACATTTTCTTAGGATGATTTTTTTCGAAAAACAACTGTAATTCCTCCACTAAGAGTTAAAAAAACGAATAAATACAACCATAAATAAGTATATTTACTATAAAATGTGTTGAAATTCCCCCCAAAACAGCTCCAAACATTAATTTTCGCAAAGTTAAGACTTGGCATGGCTGATGACGTCATATCTCCATTTAACTGAAACATCGCATAAAAATTGAATTTTAAAAAAATCTAAAGTGAATTTCGAAAAAAACTCTTCGAGGTTAATAGCATAACGACCTATAGCTTTTACATGCCAAGTTTCAAATTTCTGAGTTCCTGGATTTGGCCGGAACAGCTGAAACACACAAACTTTTCTCTGATTAGTACAGATTTAGCTGAAAAATCGCTTAAAAATTGAATTTTAAAAAAAATCTAAAGTGAATTTCGAAAAAAACTCTTCGAGGTTAATAGCATATCGACCTTTAGCTTCTACATGCCAAGTTTCATACATCTGGGTTGCTTAATTTCGCCGGAACAGCTGAAACACACACACACACAAACTCTTTCTTTTATTAGTATAGATAAAATATAAATAATAATTTAAATAAAATGTTTTTATCTCTTCGGGGTATTTTTAATAAAAATTACATTTTACGTAGTACATGTACATAGCTTGCAAGTAAAAAATTTGAAAAAATTAATAAATTACAGATTTGTATTTAAATCGCACCACTTCCCCTTAACAAATTCTCAATGAGCTCCTATATATATATATAATTTTGTTTAGCTTTACACTTTGAAAAATAAATAATACATGTTTGGAATAAATTTCAGTTTGAAGTTCAGGCTGAGCCGATATGAATGAGTTTTTCTCATTTACCAATGGTTCTGGAGAAATAGTGTATGTATTCGTTGTTCTCTATAAAGTAAGATACGAGAGAGCTGGATCCTCAACAAATACAGATGAATTTGAAAATGAAGTAGATCAGAGTTTATATAAATAAATTAGCATCTGCGGATCCAGAACATAAGATATATGGATTCTCAAAAAATGTAGATGAATTTATGAAATGACGAAGCAGAGCTTATATAAATAAAAAAATATCTGCCGTCAGTTTGAAAGCAATATACAAATAATAAATCAAAAACTGTAAAGTCAATGCTCTACATTGGAAATATTTAATTTATATTTAAAGTTATACTTGAAGTAAAAGCATAACTTTAAATTCAAGTAAATTTATTTTCGATTGATAAGAAAAATAGCCTTAATTTTCTAACTAAACCGTTTTTTTATTTAACTTCTTATTTAAATATTCATTTAGCATTTTTGTGAACTATACAGACAGATATTAAATTATTTCCAACACTTAAATTTATAAAGATGTACAAATAGTATACGATATGCATAAGCTTTTTACGCTTCAATTAATCTGTAAAATAATTTGCTTCATCATATGATTCATTTTTATTCAAAACATGAAATATTTTGAATAGTAAATAACTTTATTAACTTTAATAACTTTATAACTTTAATAGTAAATAACTAATATTTTACTGCCGAATAGTAAATAATTAACAGTTTCAGTATTAAAATAATTCGTTAAAAATATGCACCTTAACTTGTACTTCTCAGCCGTAAAGTAGACCCGGTTAAAATGAATAATAGGCATATGAATCAAGAAATGAAAATATCATAAAAATGTGTTACCTTGGTAAATTCATGATATAAAGTGGAAGTTTAAAGTCTCCATAAGTTTCATTTTTTTGTTATTTAAAATGAAGAAAACAATCAAGGTAAAATGGCTTACCTTGTCAATGGAGGGCTGCCACACAGTGATGCAAATAAAAGTCCATGAATAAAAAGTCCTTTTGTGAATTTTATATGTTTTTAATTTTTACAGCACACATAACAAAAATACTCGGGACATTACACGACACTAATTAAACTAAACAAATAACATTTATAAACATCTTTATCAACTTTAGTTTTTACCGCGTAGTTTCAGTATGTTTGTTCTACGCGTCCATTTTAATTCTGAATCAATTTGTTCCATTTACAAAGGTGGTGCTGCTGTCGCTTTAAGAAGATGGGAGTTTGTGACAATAAGCATAAAATATTGAATTTATGTTTTCTATTTATGCTTAAGTACTTAAGGTTTCAGAATGTAGATAACAGTCTACTTTTAATAGTGATTTGATAAAAATTTCTTCGTTTCATTAGTTTTATAGGCTGGAGAGTAAAATGTCATGAACATATGTTTCAGATAATTTATATATAACATTTTTCTACAAGGTTGAATTTTAGCATGAATTTTAGCGACAGGGTTAAACAATGTATTATATGTAGGGATTCAAATTTTCATAAAAGTAAAAGATACCAAAAAAAAAATACTCGTGCTTCTTCCAGGAAATATTATTTTGAAAAAATAAAAGATAATTAGTATTTCAATGCGCATGGTCTTGAACTGATATGACCGATATAGCCTAAGGATCATGGCCATGAGTTCGTAGCCAGCGAGTCATGAATTTGAGCCATAGAGCAGTGTTTCTCAAACTTTCAATGTTTGGGACCCAATCATCAATCTTAATTTTCATCTCGCCTCTCTCCGTACAATATCAATAAATTGAATGCAATAATAACGTACTTTAACGCTAAAGTCACAATATGATCTTAATTATAAACAGTAGAAATTATCAAGATAAGTATTAAATTTTGTATAAAACAAGCCCATGAAAATCACCAGTAATTATTAAACTTATCTTAGTATTGATTAGTTAATTATGTGTAACACTGATACGTTTAGAAGTTTATATCAGTGTAAATGTGTTAGAAGGTATTTTGTTTCCTTCTTTTCAGTATATTAATAATTTTTTAAAATAATCTTTAATTTACAATTTTTCTATAGGCTCGCGCCTACCAAGTAAGGTTGTCACACCCCACCTAGGGGGTTCCACAGTTTGAGAAACACTGCCCAAGAACTTCTGAACACCAGATGGACTGATGCACGTTAAAACTGTTGTAACTCAGAGTTTTCTCGTTAGTACGTGGATTGAAAAGGGTGGGGGTTGCAGGCTTATAAGTCAACTTATCACTTGACTGTGGTTACAATTTTGGAGGATTGACGGAATTTTTATTATAGAGATACATTAATAAACACTCACTCTGCCATGTAGTGCTTGTCCTTTGTATAACTGAGTTACACATGCTAACAATTTCATAGATTAATTATATATATATATATATATATATATATATATATATATATATATATATATATATATATGAACTATTAAAACATAATTGGGCACACACATAAATTAGATTCTCAATAGCAAATATAGCATTTTTGCAATACATTTAAAAGTAGTGCTTTGGATATCCTGACTTATAGTTAGAAAACTTATTAACATAAATGTAGTATTTAGTTTTGCAGTTATTAAGATACCATTGTGCCGGATATACGATTATTCTTAATTTTAAAAAAAATTTTGATTAGTTAATATTAGTGAAAATGTATTATTTTTCTGATCGTCTTGCGAAATTCAAACCCGGAAAACTGAATTTAAGCTAATCTGATTTCGTTGATTTGCACCTTTAAAGAAACATTTTCATTGAAATAGTTATTTCAGTCACCTTTTTCAATACAGCATTAAAATAACACCTGTACAGTCTCCTTTAGTCAAAAGCTTAAGAAATGCAATGTATATACACACAACACTTTTTTATATGGTAGATACGTTATTTAGAAAACCGAGCAAAAACTACTAAAGACGTATAGTAGATTTGGGGATATGCTCCACAAATTTAAAAAATCGTCTGAGATGAAAACACTAAATATATCCCAAGAAACCCATACAGAAATGTAACAATGAAATCTCTGTGTTCATACTTATAAAATAAAAACACACACAATTCATTTTTATTAGAAAAATAAATTAAAATTTTTGTACAGTAAAAATTCAGTCTATAAGTGTTAAACAACAACATATAAAAGTTTGAATTGGCAGAAGGAACAAAACTACTAACAGTTATTCGTCTCTACTTGGTCACAAATTAGCACGTTTATTATGAACTGGATCAAAAAGGCTATCATCGATATATGTGTGAGATTTTTGCCTACCACACAGCTGACGGATTTCATTCAAATGAAGAATATTTATTACCACTTACCAATATTGATTTTCAATTATACAATATCATCCAGACATATTATACCGGAAATGTCACCAATCAAATTAAAAGAAAACTTTAATTTGGTCGTAACTTAGAACTTTATTGAAATTATTCACTGTGACCTGAGAACTGAACACTTTAATCTAGGAGAAGGTGCTCACTCGATACTAAATTTAGTGGTTCCCTGAGGTGACGGAGTTACCCGATTCTTTTTTTTTTTTGTAGTTATTTTTATTGTACATGAAAAAAAAATAATAATTCCAGTAAAAAAATTAACTAAGAGAAAATATACTTATCTACTTTGAGGTATTTTCTTTAATAATTTGAGAAAAATCCAAGTAAACTGAACTAAAATGTGTCAAATGTGTGTTACTTTAATAAAGGATACACGTCACACAGGCACTTTTCTGTAACAATACAGGAATGATTTTTTCACTCAAAACTCTCATATTATTTTCAAGTTGTTGTAGCTTTATTGTCTTTTGATGGCTGACAAATGGCATGTTGAACTTTTTCTTGCTTGCGTCTTTTTTGACAGGGTGCAATGTGTTCTGTGTGTTCTTTTGGCATCATATCGATGAAGCTTCTTAGGTAGCATTTGAAAATTTTAATTTCAGCTCTAACGTTTCATGTGCATCGCTTTTCTGAAATTTACTTTATCCATCGGGATCAATACACGATTGTTACTCAAGTGCTTCCCTTGCTTGATCCGTTTCAACTTCAACCAACATAGATTGCGGATGCACATTTCCTTTTTTATATTTTGTAAATTTACAGTTATAAACTATAATGAGTCATACAACACATCTATGAAGACCTATAAGTCGTTCACAAGGGGAAAATGTAGCCTGTTCATAGAAAATATTTTTGAACAAAAGTAGTCGCATGGGGTACTTAATCACCCTTAAGTACCTTAAAATTGTTAAAAAAATAGTTTGACATTGACAAAAAAAGAGGGAGATATGTGTAAATACATTTTAGTTCCCATGATGATTGTCATATAGGAGGATACTGAGAATGTCAATAGTATAAAATAAACAGTTTTTCCAGAATTAAAGGTTTCGTATGCATGGCGTGATTCTGTGTCCCTCTTGATCACTCCCTGTTAAACACAAAATAAAATTATACTGAGGAACGAAATGTTGTGTTTATGCAAAATACAACCAAATAAAGAAAAGAGTGATTGTAATATTCGAGTATATTACTAAACTCTGGAATACAAAGTAAACAAGCCTTGAAGTAAAACAAGTTAGTCACACATTTTTGTATGAACCTAACGTCTTCTGATTATATTGTTAAAATTATATTTAATTTTTTGAAGGGGGTGAGACTCGTACTAAGACAAAATGTCGTGTAAAAATGTATGTTGGTGAAACGTGTTCATTCAAAATAGTGTAAAAAAGAGTTGGGTATATATATATATATATATTGTTGTGATGTTTGTGAAAAAAATGACAATTACGATTAACCCGAACCTCGTATTCCTTAAAACTTGTACGTGTATTACACAGACACACAAGCATAGAGCACATTGTTGAATCTGAAAACCTTAATAAGTAGCGCTGTTGTTGCGAACTATTTCTATTTAGAAGAAAGGTTGTGGCAACAGAAAGAGTGTGTAACTTTTTTTAGAATATAAATACATGCTTGTTAAATGTTCTTTCAAGTTAAATGCTTGATCTTTTAAATGTTTACTATGTATTATTCTATTCCTTAAGAAGCATTCTACTTGTGTGCAGTAAAATATTTTACACCTGTGCCATAAAACAATTGCTCACTAAGAAATAAAAGTGGGATTGTTATGAAACTTAGCATATAGATACGTGCCAAACAGATATGTAAATTATTAGAAACGCATTGTGATAGTGCATTGCATAACGCCACCAGAGGGTGTTGAATTTTTTTCTAATTGAATTGTGAAACAGATAAGCTGTACTTGATTGCTTCTATTAATCCCTTGCACAGGCTGGTTTGGTAACTAAATATGTCATTATGATGCCATCAGAAGACAATATGAGCATCTATCAGATTTAGAGACGGGAAGAATTATAGGTAACCAGGTTGTCACCTCGACGAATTATTCAGTATCCATGTCGTCTTTACTGTATTGTGTAGAAATATCGGGATACGTGGACAAGAGAGAGGACTATTACACATAGACTAAGTTTAGAATGCCATCGTCCGACCAACAGGCAAGAAAACCTTCAAATTATATGAAACGCAAGCAGAGTTAAAATCTATCTCTTTGTCTGTCACCTGTGCCGATGCCACACCATAACATCGCAAGGTGCCTGGTTGAAGGACAGTTGCCATCGCGGCACCGATTGTGTAAACTATCACTAATATCTGTCACCCTAGCCACCGCTTGGAGTTAAGTCATGCTCGAAAGGTTTAGACTTAAAACTGAATAGAATCAGTTGTCTTCAGTGGCGAATACAGATTCATTTTGGCCCGTGATGACAATCACTGGCCAATATGTGTGTGGAGGCCCCGTGGTGAATATCTATATTCTGTCTCTTCAATGTACAGTGCCACACCTCTCCCACAACTGTTGTGACTGTATAGGGTGTCTTCGCGTTCCGGACACGGTCACCACTAAAATTGTTTCATCATGGCAGCCTAGAGGTACATTCATGACATTCTTCAGACACACGTGTTTCCACTCATGACATTACTTCCAGGGCCGTATTTTTTAACAGGACAATGCTCACTCACACTTAGCAAGGGTTTCACAGGTCTGCCTTCGCAACATTTCCTAGTTCCCTGGCATTCTTGATCCTCAGATATTTCAGCGATTGAACATATTTGGGATCATATAGAACGCCAAGTAGTCAGCCTACGAGTTTCTTCGAATCATAGGCACATTTGCAGAAATAAAGTTACGAGATGTCGAGGAACATTACACGGGATTGCTATACCTCAATGATCTACCGTATCACATCATTCGTTAATGCTAGAGGTAACTCAACAAGGTGCTGAAACCTCCATTCATTTGTAGTTTTTTCTACAATTCTCATTTTGTTGTTATTTTTTAATCATTTACTTACATCAAATTTTCTTAGGTATGTTAAGTTGCATCTTATTCCAACTACTCTTTTTTCGTGCAATTTTTATGGCAATGATTGTATATTCATCAATATCGAATTCTAGATGATTCGCCATCGTGTCCATTTTCTTCCTTTACAGAGAAATCTAAAGATAAACTATTCGGCTTAACCATATTTATATGCAGTTCATTATATTACCATTTATATTTCTACGACAAATGACAAAATAGTGAACTGTTGTGTGAAAATCTATACAAAAGTGGAATGCCTATAAAAATGTCTATAAATGACTGTAAAACAGTGGAAATCTACAAACAATGCAGATGAAATTCTCTATATGCCCATATACACTTTCAACACCGATCCTAAAACCAAATTCTAGAAACAAAAGCACTCATATACACATAAATAATTTGATTTGCAATTGGCACCATAATGGTTAACATTACACCGTAAATATTAAAGCTTACATTTAATCATAAATTAACTGCTTATGAAATATATATATATATATATATGAATACAAAATAGTCGTCTTTATAGTAAAACTTAAAAAGGTAAACATTACAAAGGCATTTTGAGCTTATTGGCTTAAAAAAAAATTATTGGTCATTAATACATTTGGTAAATGTTTTCTGTATAAGAAATACATATATTTTCCCAACATGTATTTATTTCATCAACAATGGTTCAATTTATTAAATCCCATGAGGCAATACAAGGTGGAATTAAGTTTCTCTCACAGACGAAAACTGTCTAACTATCACTGGGTGAGATGAGTAATGAGAAACTAGAGTAAAATAGATTTTTCTTACTGACTTAAGATTGTATATTTATATGACCCCGTAATTGCTTTCTCAGTATTTTGTTTTAATACAAGAACTTGATATCCATCCATTTATCCTTTTCCTATATATCAATATGTAAAAGGGTTCCTGGAATGGATGAGATAATCTTATTTTGGAGATCAATTTCCATGGGGTAATGGAATGACATTCTATACGTAAAAAATGTTAACTTCTTAAGTGCCTACGGCGTATATATCCATCACGCGTAACTGCTGTGTTATGTGCTCCGGACGTACATATACGTCGTGCTACCTGTGCGTTTTGTACCTTGGACCTATTTATCTTGATTTCCGAAATATAATTCTTCCTTTGCGCGGCTATCAGAAATTCTTTTCGAAAGATTTTGGAATGTATTACTTATGCCATGTATGCATACATATTTTCCTAAGCGAATTATTTATGTGATGGACACTGAATACTGATAATGAATGGAATTTTACTTGATAGATAAACTTTTACATTGTAGGTTCGTGAAAAGACAGCAATTAAATAATTTCAATATAATATAAAATATATAATTTTCGGATTGTGAAAATGTAATTGATAAAACTGAAATATATTGTTACTTAAATAATTTTAAAAAATTACTATTTCAAATGACATATACAAGAAGAGCTTATTCTTAAGGGTAATGTTTTAGTATTAGCATATTAATACCTGGTTCAAATTATTGAGTGAGTCAGTTGATGATCACATCTCTTGACTAACTAAAGTTAATTATGTTTTTTTTTACTGTTTTACACTGCTAAAGACAGATTTCCCTCAAACCGATGAAGGACAAAGTTAGGCATTGCTTTTAGGATCCAACTTTCCCCTTCCGCAGAAAGTTTCGACATTATAGTAAAACAGAACCCTATTGAAAATTAGGACTATATTTACATGCATATATATATATATAAATACACAACTCTATTTTACACGATAGATACAATTTTCAGGTAGCCTTGATAAAAAGAAAAATCGTGTAACAATTGTATGGGACTTTTGGTAAATTTGAGCATATATTCCAGAATTAAAAAAAGATAGCGTAAGATGAAACATCTCTAAACATTTTCTCAAAAAACCGTGCAAAAAAGTGATGAAAAAATCTATATTATATATTTATAAAGTAAACCAATTCATTTTTATTACACAAAATGAAAAGAAAGAAAATTAAAAGTGAAAATTGATTCCATAAGTGCATGCAAAATGTAAAATTTTTTTTGAAATTAGGAATAGAAGAACTACTAACAACTATATCCATCACTACTTGATAATAAGCATGCACGTTTATTTTGAACTGGGATTAAAAATGCTATTATCATTAGATATGTCAAATATGTCAAGCTCCATTGTCGGTTTTCATCCAAATCAAGATGTTTGTTTATTGTTAAATACCTCGGTGTTTTCTTTAGTTACAATGTTTGTTATTAGCGGCTGTTTTTTCCTTGTTTTTTTGTTTTTGTTTCTCAAGCTTTTTTTTATAATCTTGTCATCCTGCAACATAAAACGTTCGATTACATTGAAATTTTAATTAATACTCTATGTTCCGAACATGAATAAGATAATTTGGTTCCATTCTTTTCAAAAATTTCAAGCGTTTCAATCAGATTAAATCAGCGTTTAACAAGTATTGCTTTAATTTTAGATGCAATGAAAACCGCAATGTATTTAGAATCATTCAGTACATTCTTGAATGTATTTTATGTTCCGCCACTCGGGTAATAAATTTAAACTAAATAGCAACCAATCAGAACAAGCAATTCACTTTCCTTATCGTCTTCATGGTAATCAAACTTTTCTTTTTCAGCTTTAGCTGTAGATCTCTTCGCATTAAAGCACGTTTATAATGTATTAAACAGTCAACATTAATAATAGTCTTGCCAACCCATTTTGACGATTGGAATAGAATGAACTATAGTAAGTTGGATGAAACTCCCATCACGCATTTTCCAGTAAATGACAATAACATTTTATATGTAATTATAGGAATTTAACAAAATTCTTAATAAATAGATTTGTTATACTACTTTTCTTTTACGAAATCTATACCAAATTTATCTGTTTTTCTAAATTCGATTACTCCTTTTTCATTTTTTTTAAATGTGTATGCCTTTGAACAAATACTTTAATCGTTCTGTCTTTTATTTTTTACAATATGTTCTTATAATGTCAAAAACAAAATTTTTTAAGTATGCCTCGCTTTAATTTGCACAACTTGATTAATATCGAAAACTTTTACAATCTACAAATTTGAACAGGAATATTTTAAGAAAAAAAATTATTAAAATATTTATCTTGTTTTAACAAAAATATTAACTGACTTCATGTTTTTGAATGACAAAGGTAATAAAAACTCTCCTTTAGCAACCATTTTCCGTGTATTTAAACATATGTCTACTGATATTATTTATCAACATAATGCAGTATTATATATTTAAGAAAATTAGAATTGCAAGATAAAGTTATGTGTTAATGTGTTGTACTCTTAAAAACTATAATTTGATGTGCAATGAAAGTGATAAGGACACTGAACAAAATTTCACTGCCTATTCTGGAATTAGATAGAAAATACCTACGAAAGTAAACATTCAGTTGGTGTTAATTTCTAATTGGTATTTAATTAGCAACTATAATAATCAAATAACAAAGTTTCTATTTTGTTAATTTAAACATAAAAATCCTACTAACAAAATGTATAGTCCCCGAGACTTCTAAATTATTTTGTGTGTTAGATCATATTATTAATATTATGCTTCTATATCAGATAATACAGCACTTTTTCACCACAGATTATTTAGTCTCCACTTTAAAGAAGATGAAATCATAAAGTACGTAAAAACAATTAATAATACTTAAGAAACCTTTACTGAAAAATACAAAGTTATGAATAGTTTATTGTTAACTACATGTTGTGTGTGGGAATTCGCCGCACTATCGAGGTTCCTGGTAACACAGGATTACTGCTGTGAAGGTTGCGTTAGGACGATGTTGTGATGCTAGTTATCTGGAGCCTTGATAGGTCATTGTAGGTATGGAAGTGTGCAAGTCAGTTTGGAAACCAGGCTGAGAGAAAATTTGAAAATCTATTGGAGAGTCTGTATTGAATGCGTCTTAAAGCTTTTTGGGTGTCGTAGAGTGTCAATAGGTTTTCCCTTTTCATGTCTTCAATGGAAAGATTTTCCCTGTCATTCAAAGTGACACGTGAAGACGAATCACTTCTGTTTGGACGTAACTGGAATTACTTGTCAGTGGTGGTCTCTTGTGGTGGGCATTCAAGACGAAAGTTGTCATGGATACTGTGCCGGACACTTCTCTGTTGGCTAAATAAAAGGAGGGCAAATACTGACTTGCCTTAGAAACATAAACGTCTGATTGCTCGGTCTTGGAGACTTTTCCACACAAAATTACGTGACCGCTGTGATGTCATCCGATCTCTAACAGGAAATTTGACCTTTCTCAAAGAACGCGGCAATGTGTATTAAATGTAAAATTTGTATGAAATAAAACTGAGGTTTAAAAAATTTGAACTGTTAGAAGACGATACCGGAAATAAAGGTTGATATACAAGAAAACAGGACAAGTTAAAGTTTATATATATATATATATATATATATATATATATATATGTGTATATATAATATAAAAGATCACTATAAAATTGTTTCTAAAAATAAAAGGTATTTGGTGAAGCAGTCTAAAGTAATTCCTTTTTCTACTATATTTTGACATACTTCTAAACATGTAAAAGGTAACCACACACTTAGATTTATTCACTAGAAATATCCAAGAAATGCACTTATAAATAATAATAGATTAAAATTTAGAATCTTTAAAACAGCTTTAACGTAAATATTTGGAGAAGATTTGTCACTGCAGCAGAAACATTACTTCATTCCATCAATCGATTGAATTGAATAAATATTTGAATAACCTTCCACTTACTACTTTACTGTGTCCATTAGTGTATCACAGGTCTGCATTTTAAATAGGCGGATTTCCACAGTATTGAAAATACTTTAATTGTTAAAAACATTGTCTTGAAATATTTAAGCAGACTGCATAATTTGGTTTTTGAATAGTTTAGAACACTCATTGCATTTAAGAAAAAATTTCTAAAATTTCTTCTTCTAGTGTAAACTAAAATAATATTTCTAAGCCTTTCCTCAGAAGTATTGTAAATGACAGTTTGTAATAGAAGACAAATATTCATCTGTATTCAAAGGATAATTCTCTATACTATTATACTCATTTATGATAATATTTCAACGGGAATCGCTAGTTTTCAAGAGCTGTAGAATTTTACTTTGAGGGGTGTCAAAATATTTTTCATTTTTTAAATTATTTTGAGAACATGAAACATTTGCTTAACATGGACCAAAAGAACATTTTAGATCAATATCTTTTGTAATCTCACTTGTAAAATATGTGTAAAAAAATAAATATTAAATGTTTGTCATTTTTATAAACAGTGTGCAAGACGCTCAGAATTAATCAATGCACTATATAATCTGGCGTATAGTATGTAATTTTAAAACATAAAAAAAAATTTAATTTATGTGCGCATATTACACACTAGAAATAAAAATGATAGCTTCAAAAATTTAAAAAAAGTGATGAGCATTAGAAAAACTAGATTTGCACACACAACGGAAAACTCTTATTTAAAAAATGGCATACCTATTTACTTAAAAGGTTGTAATTCTAGAAGTACACTTTTTTTTTTTAAAAAAAAAGGCCTGGGTAATATCTTAAATAAAAATTTTCAAAATATTTATATACACGTTCATTTTTGATTGTGTCGTAAAAAGGAGGGTGCGCGTTATACGGTGAATGTGCATAAAAATTAAAAAAATGCAACTTGCAAAGTATAGGTGCACGTTATATGCCGGATTTTACGGCATATTAATAAAATACAGAATTAAACTTACGTTTTTATAAGAAAGTTCTTTACTTAACAGTTTGTTACCCTTGAGAGGCATAGTATTGTGGAAAATAAAAAGTGCCATAATTCTCATAATTTTAATTATTTGTGTCGTGCACAAAAGGGATTTATTTTTAATAACAAAGAAATAGCAAAATAAGAAATTAGAAAATATAATAATAGTTCCATTATTGTTTTTGTTACAGAATGGAACTAAAATATTCCCAGTGTGCCTCATGGGCTTATACGAGAGTCACTCTGAAATTTTTGCGGTACTCCTAGGTTTTTAAAGTTATACTTAAAAATTTTAGGAGTGTTCAAAGTAGTTTCCTCCAGCATACATGCACTTCTGGAGACGAAGTTTCCGCTGATTAGATGCTTCAAATCATTCATTTCTTGGAATTGATAAGAAAATGCATTTATAGCCACATCAATCTCTTCATCTGAATGAAACCTGCGTCCTCTAAGTTCTTTTTTAGATTAAAAATAACTAAAAGTGTGCGGAGAATAAGGTGGATGTTCTATCACTTTATTATTATTATTTTTTTTGCTTAAGAAACTCAATTTTGAATCCGGTTGTATGAGAAGATGCATTGTCATGGTGAAGCATTGTTCCCCTAACAGTAACTTCTTTGAGAATCTCTGGAATACATTTAGTAGTATACCAGTTTGCTGTTACTGTTTTCTGTCCTTCCAACGTGATGGTTTTGACCAATTCCGTACTTCTGAAGAAAATGGCATACATTACTTTTTTCATTGCTCGCTGTCGTTCAACCATTGCTGGCATGGGATCATCTACAAAAACACATATTTTGCTTTTTTGACGTGTTGGAACGTCAAAAAACGTTATATACATTTAACCACCTGTTACAATTTTAGAAATGATGCGGTTGCTTCTCCATCTTTTAGCAATTTAAGGGTTTCTTTACTGATTCTGACAAACTCCTTTTTTTTGGTGCTCAGTTAGTAAATGGGGAACCCAATGGCAAACTACTTTTTTCTTTTGTAATTAATTCTTCATGAATAATTTTGTGCATGGCTGTGGATCCAATGTTAAGTTCCTTTTGTATCATTTGGTCGATACAACGATTATCATCCATTAACATTTTTCGTATGGTAGACACATGATCCGGGATTACTGCCGATCGTGACCTTCCAGTGTGTTCTTCATCCTGATGAGAATTGCGACCATTGCAAAATTCCTTAAACCATCTGAATACAGTAGAACGCTAAGGAGATTCATCACCAAATGGTAATTGCAGCCGTTGAAAGCATTCCTCTTGATTTAATCGAGATTTAAAATCATAGAACGATAATGTTCTCGTGTCAACTCCATTTTCTCTTCTGTCTAAAATTTATTCTACGCTAAACAACTTGAAGTAAGCCAGTAAAAAGTCGTCTGCTGTGTTAAAATACTTTGTATTTTCAAATTGAACCTTTAATTTATTTTGTAATTTATCGCCTGCACGTATCACAAAAATTTTAGAGTTACCCTCGTAATTACAATATTTCTAGGTGGTTAAAAATAAACAAATTATGTAAATTTTATATTGTAATTAAAACATTATTTGAAAAGTATATACATGTAAATCGGTACAGCATAAAAAAACATACTGCCCATGTACAAATGTAATAAATTATTATTGAATAAATTGCAACGTTTTTCTTTAAAAATACTTTTTAAGGTAATATGGTACCATCTTCACAATTTTTAATATTTTTAATATTTGATATTTGGTTTTAATTGTAATTTATAAAGGCTAATATTTAATAATACTTCCATACAAAAAAATTTAAATTTGTTGCAAAAAGTTTGTAAAATTTAACTTTTTTGAACTTTTTTAAACATTTTTAAATTCCTAAGGCTTTTTTTAAATATGTCTCTTTTCTTTCAAAAATTTTTTTCCAAGTACCTTATACTACATAAAACTGTGCATGGGTCTTTTTCTGCTCTTTAGTTTTTAATAATTCTTTTTATATTTAACTTCCAAAAATTCTCAAAAAAACATTAATTTTGATTTTGAATTTTTTTAGAAAAAGCACAAAACCTGTTAGAACAAATTCCATGGACAGTTTTATAAAACATACATTTCAGAACATGTATAAATATTTTCAAACCCATACGTACCCAAGAGTATACGTACAAAAATTCAACATGGAGGAAAATGATTTTGAAGTTCTCAATCCATGAATAGCATGATATAATATTCATCGAATAGTCTGAAACTTGTACGAAATGTTAATTAGCTTATTTAAAACTGCTGACCATAAAAAATTCCATAAATGTAGAACAATTAAACAGTATACTGCCATAATGAATTTATAGAAGAAAACGAATGAAAGATCAATATTTCATAAAACTTTATCTTAATAATTATCAAAAAAAAAAAAATACACTCACTTCAGAGCTAATTTCATGCTCAGAGCTACCGCACAACATGTACAAAGGATGTGTATGCCTTTATTTTTTATTTCCATGATTTTAAAAATCTTCGCTTGTTAAATATTGTACATGAATGAAAGCAAAATCTAATAACAATTTATAAGTAAAATATATTAAAATCTAAGAACTGCATATGTGCATTTCTTTAAACAAATATCTTAAAATATTTTAATCATAAAAGTATTGAATTTCACACACATAGGATATATATGTATCATCCTCAAAAAAATATAAAAAAATGGGAGATTTTTTCAATTCTTGCGAATTTTATGTTTAATTATCTGAGTTATCAAAATGAGATTTAGTATTTGTGCTTTCGGAGAATCTGTTTTGAATAGTTAATTTCATTCATAATAATATCATAAAATGCACGGACAACTTTTATATCGTGACCAAATCCATTTGCTCTCCCCCCCCAATAAATAATTCACAAACTAGAATTTTTGTAGGAATTTCACAATTCTTTCTTGAAACGATTTGTTACTTCATATATAATATCAGTCTCATTGACGCGCGGTAGAAAAATAATTAATTCTTTTTTTATCAGGCTCTTTTCTAGCGGATAATCTGAACTGTGGGAGTGGTAGTTGTTATCCAGCATCAAATATTGCTCCATAGTTTGATAAAAAATGCGTGTAAAGCTTTGAAATTTTGCAGGCATGTTCATAAAGATTCGAGATATCAAATAAGCCAATAAAAATTTCTCGACAGTTTAAAGATTTTTATGGTACTTTATCGCCTTAAACACAATAAAAATAATTTTAATATAATTTTTAGAAGAAATTTTTATTCATGCAATGCTTCTGGTAAATGTCACATAAAATACTATTATGTTCCTTTCGTGAAATTCAGTCTAAAAGTTTTAGAAAATAAAAATGCATATAAAGCAATATAAAAAGAATAGAATGAAATATTGGTATTTTTTCTGTAATTTTAAAATTACTATCTTTTATTGTACATTTACATGTTGTGCATGAAATCGTCATGGTAACAAAATGGCTAATTAACTATCTTTTCATCGAAAAAGGAATGATAAAAGGTGTGAATTTCCTCTATATCCTTATACAGACAATTTTTACAACTAGTAATGTATAAAATTACCTTTTACTTTTGCAAAGAAATTTCGTGTCTTAAAACAAATATACTTCTACAAAAAATATTAATTTGATTAATGTCTAATTAACTAACAAATATTTAAAAAAAATAATAATTTGCAAGGAAATATTTCTTATTTTACGTGAATATGCATAACAATATAACTCTCTGCTTACGAAAGAATTATATCAATACATTTGAATAACGTACACATTATATATTTATATAAAGTATGTTATGATTTCATACTATCTGCAAATATTTTATGACGAAAAAAAGGTTTATATTAATAAATATTTTTTTTCAATGGATTTCTTCGTCAAATTTTAGAGGTAGCAATAATTACATTTTTTTATTTTTCTTGGATAGCACAACTTAAACTAAGATTAATAAGATGAATCACAGATTATCTAAGATAACTTGTATTATTTATTAATTTTTTTCAAACCATACCGGATGTTCTTTGTGACATTTTAACCATAAACTTATAAAATATAATAAAAGTAAAACAGACACAATATCGCTTGGTATTGCTACTTTCCTCATTTGAAGCGTAACAATGACATTAAGGATATAGATAAATCTTTCATTATGCGACATTCAAGCCTCAAGAATCATTTGGAGTGGAAACAATTACAGAACTGTAAATAACGAATAGAATAGTTACAATAATAATTATTCTAACGAGTTGGATGGACATGTGACCAAAGTAAGTAGTCAATTAAATTATGTATCGCACAGTTCCACAGTTTACGCTATATGCATCAAGGCATCTACTGTATATTACAGTATTATTTTATAATATATTCCTTCGCTAATATACTGTTTATACTTAATGAACTACCAAAACAGTCGTTTATATTACGATTTACAGATTCATAATGAAATTTCCTTAACAATCCATTATGAAAATGAGAACTTTGCGGATATTTAAACCTTTCTAAAAGTCAGTGCCTTTACGAATATTTCTTGTTACATATATCTTTTCAACGGAAGTATTAAAAAAAATTATGAAATTATATATCTTATTAATAACCTACCAAAGATTTTAAGAAGAGACTTGTCAGAATGCATGTAAACTTTACTATATTCTTTTCTATGAGGATGTTTGTTTTTTCATCTCTTAGAATTTCTTTACTTTTTTTGGCAACACGTAAGATGATAGATTTTAAGAAATGAAAATAATATATATATTAAAAAAATATTTTTTTTATTTAAAAGAACAGCATTATGCTTAAAAAAATGTTAAATAATTTTAAATATAATTCAAATTACTTTAAAGTTAATTATTATCTTAAAGTATGTATTATATTTATTTAATTTACTATTTTTATTTTCCATGTATCACGAAAAGATTTCATTTATAGACATTTTGAAGATCTAAAGATGCAGTATATTTATATATACTAGCCGTTACCCTCCCGCTTCGCTGGGTATTTCATGATCTTTTATAAATATATCTTTTTATATATATAAAATATTGATATCTATCTCCTAGCATTAAGAATTCTATTGTATTGAAAAAGTATACTTATACCTGTAATTCTCCCCTCTGGATAAGAGAAAAAAGGGCAGAACTTATGCAATTTGTATTTTCTAAAAATCTCTAAAATTGAGAATAGAATGATGTTTAGAATTTCGTAACCCTATAACAAAGTGAATTTCCGCAAAACCAATTTTAGGTGGATCTCTACTCCATAATAATAAGCATGGAAGCCAAATTTCAAATCTGAAACTAATAGGGTAAAAACAAAATTTTTACTATCAATACCCGCCCCCCCCCTCGTAATTATACTGAGAGTCGTTCTCCCAAAACAGTTTTTAGAGGATTTAAATTCAACAAAAGAAAAATGTAAACCAAATTCCATTATTATAGTTCTTGTAGTTCGAAAAAAGAAATGTTTTGTCAACACGCTCCAGTAACCCCTTGCTCCCCCAGGAGTTGATTCCCGTCAAATGCATTCTTAGTGGATCCCTATTCAACAAAAGGAATATGCTTAACAAATTTCAAGTACACAGGTCTAACAATTTTAAAACAGGATTTTTTTCCTATAACTCCCCTTCACCCCTTGCAACCCTCCTTAGGTGTCGATTTTTGTTTTACTCTTTGTTTGAGGAACTCCATTCCATGAAAGGAACATGCCTACCAATTTTCAAGCAGGTAGATCGAACAGTTTAAAAACGGAAATATCTATCTATTACGCTCCTTAATCCCCCGAAATTAAACTTGGGGTTAATTTTCTCGAGAACTATTTTATAGCGGAACTGTACTCAACGAAAGGAATATGCTTACCAAATTTCAAAACTATACGTCTAATAGTTTAAAAATGGGAATAATTATCTATCCTATAATCCTTGAGCCCCCGCAACGCCCCTTGGGGGTTTGTTTTCACAAAACCCATTTTGTAGCGGATCTCTACTCTATGAAAAGAATCTGCTTACCAAATTTGAAGACTGCGAGTCTAAGCGCTCCTTGAGACCCCCCAACGGCACCTGGGGGGTGGATTTTAACAAAACACATTATATATTGTATCTTTACTCCATAAAATGATTATATTTATCATATTTAAAGACTGTGCTTCCAGGAGTTTAAAAATGGAAAAGTAATTATCTATAACGCCCCTTAAGCTCATTAACGCCACTTGGGGTCCTATTTTCACGAAACCCATAGTGTGGCGTATCTCTACACTATGAGAGGTTCTGCTTACCAAATTTCAAGACTGTGCGTCTAATAGTTTAAAAATCGGAATAATTATTTATATCTCCCCTTAAACCCCCTCAACACCCTTTGGGGGTCAATTTTCCCAAAACCCATTTAGTAGCGGATATTATCTCCATGAAATAACTATGCCTATCAATTTTCAAGCCAGTAGGTCAAGTACTTTAAAAACGAAAATATTTATCTTTTACGCCCCTTAACCCCCCTCAACACCCTTGTGGGTCAATTTTCCCAAAACTCATTCTGTAGCGGATATTAACTCCATGAAAGAACTATGCCTACCAATTTTTAAGCCGGTAGGTCAAGTATTTTAAAAATGAAATTATTTATCTTTTAGCCCCTTATTCCTCCTCAACACCTCTTGGGGGCTATTTTCCCAAAACCCATTTTGTAGCGGATCTCTACTCTATGAAAGGAATTTGCTTATCCAATTTCAAGATTGTACGTTGAGTAGTGTAAACATAGAAACAATTATTTATAACTCCCCTTAACCCCCGTAACGCCCCTTGCGGTTCGAAATTCAGTAAATTCTTTTTTAGCTGATCTCTACTCCATGAAAGGAACGTGTCTACCAAATTTCAAGTCTGTAGGTTGAATAGTTTCGGAGATATCGTGATTAGTCAGTCAGTCAGTGAGTCATTGAGTGAGTCGCTTTTCTCCTTTATATATATAAGGGGTGATCAAATGAAAAGGTACGAAACGACATAAAAATGAAACAGTTAAATATTTGCATATTCTGCCATGGGAGAATGTAGCGAGACATCTCGGGATGCCATTGGAGGCTCTGACTGGGATCGGATCATGCGCGGGCCCCCGCATGCGCAGGAGAGAGCAAAGGCTCTTATAAAAAGCGGCGTCCAAATGAGGACAGGATGGCGTCCGCGTTGCAAAATTCGACGATTGAGGAGCAGTGAAGTGTTATCCGATTTCTGACAGCGGAAGATGAGAAATCGGCAGCTATTCATCGGTGGATGGTGACCGTTTACGGGGAGAAATGTGTCTCTGACAAGTCTGTCAGAAAATGAGTGCCCGTTTTCGTGCAGGCCGTCAGAGTGTAGGTGATGACCAGAGACCAGGACAGGCAAACACTGTCATCACGAGCGATCTCATCGACAAGGTGGACGACCTAGTGAAAAGTGATCGGCGTGTCACATTGCGAATTTTGACGCTGAAGGTGGATGTCAGCAATGGAACCGTGTGGACAACTGTTCACGACAGGTTGCGATTTCGGAAGGTGTGTGCCGCTTGGGTTCCAGCAAAACCAACCAGCAAAAGAAACTGCGTATGGGACTAGCACTGCAACATCTGCTTCGGTATCAGGAAGACCCCGCTTTCATGAAGTGGATCATCACAGGTGATGAGACCTGGTGCCATCACTACGAGCCAGAGACAAAGCGGGACAGCATGCAGTGGAAGCATGCGTCATCACCTCCCCCTAAAAAGTTCAGAGCCGTGAAGTCAGCAGGCAAGGTGTTGCTCACTGTCTTTTTCGACGTTCAAGGTCCGCTACTTGTGGAATTCCTCGAGCACAGAAAAAGCATTAACTCCGATGTGTTCTGTGAGACACTCCGACGCCTACGTAGGTCCATCAAGAACAAAAGACCGAGGCTGCTCACGGAGGGTGTGGTTTTGCTCCATGATAACACGCGTCCACACGTCTCCAGAGTCACACAAATGGAACTGGACAAGTTCAAATGGGAGACGTTGGACCATCCGCCCTACAGTCCGGACATGTCGCCCTGCGATTTTCATGTGTTTGGTCCACTGAAGAAACACCTGAAAGGGAAGCGTTTCAACTCGGACGACGTACTCAAGGACACTGTGAAGGACTGGGTCTCGTCACAGCCACAGGAATTCTGGGAACAAGGAATCCTGCGGCTTGTTCATCAGTGGGATCGTTGTGCTCAGGCCTATGGTGTATATTTTGAATAAAGTCTACATTTGTACCCACCGTGTCGTTTCGTACCTTTTCATTTGATCACCCCTTGTATATATATATATGTGTGTGTGTGATGTTCGATTCGATTAATGTTACTGATTCGACTAATGTTACTGAATTCGACTAATGTTACTGATAAATTCATGTGATAAAACAGAAATGATATAGACAACAATAAAAAGAAGATTGTATTAGAGCTTCAAAATTCTTCTTGGATACTCATACATATATTTTGATTATTTTTCTTGAAAATATAAATTGTTAACAGAAAGCTTAAATATTGAGAGAACACCACATTTATTTATACATGTACTATTAATACATATAAAACATATGTTTTGCGTTAACTTCATCATAGATACCATTAAGAACTAGTTAATTAATTGCTTAATAATTAGTCGATAAGCAATTGTTAGAAAATGTACAACTGTATTATCATCTGTTTAGCTTACGATTTCTGAAACTGTTTGTAATAAGTTTAGTATAATATTATCTTAGGCAACGCTTCAAATATATGACTTTAATTTTTATTATACACTCTCTTGCAAAAAAAAAATCGAAGCAAGAAGGAGTAATTTTTTTAAGCAAGGGCATCTTGATCAAACATGCAAATAATCAAATTTTTAAGTTCAATGAACATAAATTGCGGTCGTATTGCGCATTTCTGCTGAACAACTCGCAAAATATGAAACCGGTAAGTTGGAACATTTATCTTTTTCTTGTTTTCGCCGTTGCGATCTTCTAGAGAGAAAACGAATGAGATGCCATCACGACGTTTTAAAAGAATTTATAAGCAACTGAAGGACTTACAACGTGGTCATATTGAATCTGGGTGGTCATACCGAGCAATAGGTCGTCACACGCAACGTACAGACACAGAATTTTTGCTGTGAGGAACTTATGGATGAAATGAACGCTCTGGAAAGCCAATACTATTTTTTACATTATTAAGGTATTTTTTTTTTCGAGTCTTTATCGTTGTTTTCATTTCGTTATAGATGTTTCCTTTTTGGTTTTCATTTTTTTTTTTTTTTTTTTTTTTTTTTTTTTTTTTTTTTTTTTTTTTTTTTTTTTTTTTTTTTTTTTTTTTTTTTTTTTTTTTTTTTTTTTTTTTTTTTTTTTTTTTTTTTTTTCCACATAAAGTGATACGCTGATTCTGGATACTTCGTATTATTCTTCATGCGTAGGTCAATTCTTCACTATCGAACTTTTGACATGTTAGGTCAGATGCTTGCACTAAAATATGCAATCGAACAAAAGCTAATGCTGAAATGTATAATAAGAAACTCAACATCTATGAAATATACAAGTGTAAATGCAGGCGTTCCATACAGATTTGAGCATCAAGATTATTGTGTGCATTATGGTTATCTGATATTTTTTATTATTTGAATGGTTGTAAAATATTAATTATTAAAAAAGCATTTCTTATTGTTCGTTTTTTTAATATTAAAATTAATGTCTTTAAAACAATTTTTTAGAGGCATATGTTAAAATTTTCCATAGAATTCTTTTTAAGAATTTTCTCTTATTCTCATGCCTTATCGGATCAAATACTGCGTTACACTTCTTTATCTCTAATGTTCAATTCTTAATTTTTATGCTGAAACATTTTTAATAGGTTTAACGACTAAAACTCAATATGTAAAATTAGTAAACACAAAAGTTTGCATATGGTACAGTGTGTAATCTTTTTTTTTATTTACACATAGTATAAAATGTTATCTTGTTCAAAAATGGGATGTGTGTGTGGCTATACTTTGCAAATATAGTCTATGACATTTCATACTTTACACACTCACATTTCTAAATCGGAAATAATTTGCTTAAATGTTTCTGGATTCTTAAGATTTTCTTTTTTTCTTATTTTGGACTTTTTTGGTAAGTTGAGGAGGATAAGTTCGGTAAGTTGGCCTTTAGATTATTTATTATTCTTCAATTTATAAAATCGGTACTAAATGCAAATTTTTATATTTGTTTTACACAAGACGCTCATATTATATGTACTTTGTAATGATTACTAATGGAAAAGAAAATTATGTATGTCTAGATTACTAGAAACATAAAATCTTGTGTATTGATTTTTACAGATCAGTTTACATGAAAATGTTAAACTATTTGTAACAAAAAAAAATTGTGTAAAATGCATTATTTCATTGTATAACTTTGAAATAAATTAAGCTCCATTACATAGTGCGCTATAAATTAAACGGATCAGTAAAAAAAAGTTAAAAATGTTTTAACGTTGAATCAATCAAGAAAGAACAAACATTTGCTTGCTTTTAAAAGATGCGAATCATGTCTTTTGGGGAATAGGTAGACAAGATCTTTGAAAGACTGAGGGTTGAGAATACAAATAAAGGAATCGGATAATATCGAACGGAACAAATTCTATCATGTGAACTAAAGGACAAGGGACTGAAAAGCAATGCATGGCCTTACATTTTCATTTCGGGAAAGTGAATCAAAGATAATATTGGAAATGTGGAAAAAGCTTTCCATTCACATAGCTTAAAATAAAAATTTTAGAACAATTACTTGAGAATTGTTGTTTGTGGAATAGTTTTATGTGCTTACATTTTGCTTAAATGTCAGGACTTATATAAAATATACTTACTTATATACAAATACAGAGTAAAGTAAATTACAGAGTGCAAAATAACCAGAATGAATACACACTTACACATATATATATATCCACTATTGCACGTTTTTTTTTTTTGCACGGTTTTGAAATAATACAGGGCACGAATTTAAAGAATAATGTTACGCAAATTTTTTGTTCTACCACAAATCTCCAAAAACGTTATGGATGAGGACGACTTGATTAAATTAATGACACTTAATATTAATAAAGAAGTTGATAATGGTGAAGTTGAAGATGAAGATCACAATTAATACTTTAGAGAGAATCGGACATTTAAAGGTTCCTGATTTATTGCGTTCTGGATTTCTGTTTACACACACTTTAACTAAGTTGAAAGCTTATTAGTTTATTGGGCATCAGATATTCGTAATAATGGTTTCAATATTTATTTCATTTTTGTTTATTTTTACTTTGTTCAGTATTACAACTATTTTCATTCTCAAAAACTTTTAAAAGCAGATATTCATAAAACAAACGCCGTGACTCATTTTTAACTAAAAATAATCGTTTCTCTTACTAATTAATTTTTAACTCAGTAAGTTCAATTTCGTTTTTATTGCAACCACAGAGTTGTCATAGCCATAAAAACAAAAAACATAATACTATTGTGATACTAAGAAAGCTATATAGCTTAATTAAAAATAAAAATGATACATTAGATGTTATTCAAAAGATTTGTATCAATTCAGCCTAAACAAGTTTTTGTGAGAGTAAATATATTGTTTGTGATATGCCAGATAGTATTTGGTAAGCTTTACGCATATTTTGTTTTAATCATCATAGCGAAACGAATAAAAAAAGTACTTTTTTTAGTTAAAATTCACGAAATAAAGAACAGCGAAAGACCTTTAAATATAGCGAAAAAAATTTTATTGTATATTCAGATATTACCAATGATAGTAAATTATAAACTTTAGCGTATTTGATTGCATTAAAGATTTTATATGAATTTTTAAAT
Source organism: Trichonephila clavata (assembly GCA_019973975.1). Taxonomy (NCBI): domain Eukaryota; kingdom Metazoa; phylum Arthropoda; class Arachnida; order Araneae; family Nephilidae; genus Trichonephila; species Trichonephila clavata. Next base: position 50,300 of record BMAO01022098.1, read on the forward strand.
TAAATTAGGCTTAGCTGTGAAATTCAGATGGTCCCATGCGTCCGTAAACTCACGGAACCTGCGGGCCTGGGGAAACGATTCTTTCTCCTTTCGCCTCTTTTGTTCTGAAGGGTTTAAACATGCGCAGTTGTTTACATTCATAAATATTCCGGATCTATATAATTTTTTAAAAAACTCGAAGCGTAAAGCACATATTGAAGTTCAAAGTTTTATGAAACATTTTTCGAAAAAAAAGGAACTTTAACCGTCATCTAGTGACTTATAAAATTTAATACAAATACGTTCCAAACTCAAAGATCACCGTTGTGATCATTAACCTCAGAGCTGAGAAAGCGCAAACAAATATATGATATTTGAAAGAAGAAACGCGTGATCAGATATGTCTGATCATGGTCCTGAACGGGTTAAAATAATTTTAACCACAATCAATGAGCTTCCAGTTTGATTAAAATACCACACAAAAAATCAAATTGAGATATTATTCACTTTTAGATCAGCCCTCTATCTAAGAGTTGCCAATCAGTGCAATGTAAAGTTATCGGTTATTTCAAATGCATGCGTGGGCTAGTTCGACTGTTGGTAATAACCAATCAAGAGCTTTGAGAGCCATTGTGACTATCGATGAGGTTTTATTTTCATCATACTTCGTGTTTTTTACGCTAGATTTAACCATGGTTCAAGCATTCCAGGCTGCGTTGGCAAGTACCAATATTACTCCGGCCAAAACTTGATTTAACTTTTAATTTGAATATAAGTTACATATTTAATTGAATTACATATATACACACTTAAAATTTATAAATGATACCGCGCGCGATACTGTATACGAACTCTAATGGTACGTATTCACATTGGTACATTCAAAGAGCGTTTATCAGTAACAATTAAATATTTTCAATGACCCTTATTTTTAACTATTTTATTTCAAAAAATATTTAACTGAACATAATAACATTTACTTGGCATTTTCATGACATTATGCCGCAAATATTAACTTTAAAGACAGATATATACACATATCAATTAGAATCAATAAACTAATCATTTCGATTCGAATTAAAATATTCTCAACTACTTTACAGAATTTTCAATTATATCTGCCAAAGAATTACGACAAATATCCTGCTAAATGATTTGTTGAAATTTACCTCGATTTTGTTTTACTATTCTTTGCAATTACGATCATTTTCAACAACACACATTAGACTATAATATTTTAATCTATTGTGGATCTTGATATGATGAAGAGAAATATGAAATTATACGTTTACAAGGTGCATTTATACATTTCTTAGTGTCTAAAATATTATTTTATGCTTCCCATTTCTTCGAAGTTTAATTTAATTTTGAATTAACAAATTCGACTTTGAACACAATTACATACAGATTAATAAAATATTAAAGCCATACAATTTTATTGTGTGCGTGTAACAACCAAAATTAGCAGATATGAATCGATTTTTAAATTCTTTCGTTTCCAATCATCAATAAGCAAGACGGAAAATTTTATAGCACAGTTGCCATTTACAAGTGCCAAGACATGGTAGCAATTTAATTTAGTGATTACCACAGAAAATTATTAATAGCTAAAAGGAAATTGATTATTTAATGTCCCTTGCATCTTTCCTTAGTAGGCAAACTATCTCAAACCTTCAGCTGAGATATTTTACACAAAGCGAAAATATTAAATTAATACGTTAGGGATAACTATCTGTTTTCAATTCCAGTCAAGATAGTTGTTATACTTTTAAATATTTTTGGATAGTTTTATGGTTTATAAAAAGTATTGATTTTATAACAAAAATTAAACTTTGAAGTATTGAACAACTGGGCAGTAAGAATTTCAATATATATATATATATATATATATATATATATATTCCGATTTAATATATATATATATATATATATATATTAAATCTAAAAAAAATCTAAGAGTTTTCATATTTTTGTAAGCAGAACAGTATGACTGTGCTTTAATATTTCAGAATTATAACCTCCTCGGTTCCCTTGTATCCCATGCGATACAAACGTTTCAAAATTTTGTATTAAGGCTAAACAGCCAAAACAAATTTGGGACTGGTTGCATCACATGAGATAGAAAGTGAAATACCTCATATATTTTCCTCCTTTAGTCAACATCTGGCAGTACCTGCACATGATAACGATTTCTAGTAGCGTCACTGAATCAAAACAAGACATATGAACATCGTTGAATGAAGTAGTTTTTTCTTATTTATATACAAATAATAAACTATTTTTAAAGTATGGTTTTTCTTTGTGTATGTACTTTTAGCTAGTTAACAGCAAAAAAAATTAGTAAAATATTAAAGCATAATCACTTGCAAATTTTTTTTGTATCGCTTGTGATACAATGAGACCTAATCACTTAGAACATACTGTTTAAGTCAATTTTGTTTTAATTTATAGTTATATTTTGGGCAGATTTGAAGATTGATATAATTATTTCTTGAGTTAAAATTTTTAGATGAGGTGTGTGAATGATGAGCCCTCTTCCAAAACGCAGAGTTACTACTTGCATTCCACATCAAGCAGCTCATAACAAAGAAGACAGGGCTCATAACAAAGAAGCCAGGCACATACCTGAAATGGCTAGGGATAGGACTTCTCAAAGTAGGTGCAATAATGAGAAGTGATAGGACTTAACAACTGTACAATGTACAGACTGCAAGGTTTATCTATGATTTACAACAACTAGAAATGGTTTCAAGACATTTCACGAAAATAAAAAATAATGTTATTGTAATAATATTACTAATATATACCTAAAACGCAAATAAAGCTTAATTTTCATCTTCAATTTATGAATTGTATGTATTGTGTGATTAAAGACTAAGAAAACATTAATTGTTTCAATCTTGTTTAATACTTAAGACAATTCTGATTGTAGTGTCTTCTTCCTGATGTATCTCCTGTGATACATCCCTCTGGCTTTTATAAATAAAATACATTTTTTTTGCTCTTTTCTACATCAGAGTGATCAAAACAACTATTTAAGTACCTCTTACAAAATATTAAGCTTTTACTTTTGTCTCGGGATTGAGGAGGTTAAATATATCAATATAAATTCATTTATATATAAAATTTAAAAAAATGAAAATTATATACAGGGTATCGCCAAACTTAAGTGACAAACTCTGAGAGAGATGGTAGGCAGCATGGAGATTACAAAATACAATAGAACATACCGTCAGAAACCACGTTAAGTCGGTAAAAATTACGATAGTTGCTGTCAGGAGAGCGATAATCCAAATGAGGTGAGTGACCAAACGAATGCAGAGACTTGGAGAGACGCAGTAGGGTTGAAAAATCAGCATTTAGGAAATTTTCCACTTCTTCTGAAATTGGTGCAGGGGCATGGACCCTGCTTTCCAGAACGCGAGGTTCATGCATGATTTGCAAGAACACATTTTTCGATAGCGGTGCATAACAACCTACCTGCTACATGTCCCAAGAGGGGTATTGGACATGGTGAATCTGTTGCTTCACTTCCACACTCTCCGAACCTCAATCCATTGGATTTATCCTTTTGGGACTACCTAAAATCGCTTGTGTTTGAGACACCGGTGGCTACAAAAGAGGAAGAATCTCATGGATAGTTGTGGCTTTAAGTTAAATCGCCAGCACTCCAGATTTGCTTAAACGCGTCCGACAATCCTTCGTCTGTTGGTGGCAGCTAAGCTCTAACATACATGACAGCAACTTTGAACAATTCTTGTAACAATCACTTGTCGTTGCATTTCTGACGTCAAGATGTGATGTGGATGCGTTGTTCATTTTGTAAACATGATTTACGTCTAAAAACGATCATCTATTTACGTATCGTTTTTCTTACTTCTTATTGTCTCACTCCATTCCATTCCATTTCTGTGAATTACGCCGAATGAACGTGGTTTTCTACTTCTTGTTCTATCGTGATTTGACACCCCCATGCTGCCTACTGTCACCCCTCTGAACTTGTCGGTCGAATTCGGCAACACCCTAAACAATGTAGATAGCATTACACATTACACTTAACCAATATTGGTACAGACGATTAATATTTTAAAAAGCTCACAAATGAATTTTGAGAAACAATTATTATTTAGCAATATTCATTAGTAATATCCCAAATTTAAAAAATATTGTTTACAGATAGTTTAACATTTAATAATTTAAAGAAACATTTTATATCACCAAAAAATGTTTTTTAAAGTCAGTCATGTTAAACATCAATAAAATAATTCGTGAGATACGGAATAAGTATTAATTTTTGATAAACAACAATTTATACTTAAAAGTTTGACTTAAAACACTATACTACCTAATAGGTTTTGTTACAAAATAACGTTTTTGATTAAGAATAGTCGGTACCCTTTATACCGATAATGTTGAATTGAGATTTTTTATGTACATTTTTCTCAGATTCTGTCTCAGGGGTGTTAAAAATGTTTCGAGAGCACAAAATATGAACAATTTTCGACTAGATATAATTCTTTGAGGTTAAAATGAAATAATTTGATTCTTTTACACATTTTTTATAAAGGAATAAAGTTTCAAAAAGTATAAAATGTCTAAAATATAATCATAATTTTAAAAATAATAAGCAAATAAATATAAGAAAATTTTTTGTAAGAAACAAATAGTAAGTTTTACGACGCGCATGATATTATCTGAAATAATAATTCGAATTACTAGCAAAAATTTGATATATAAAGTCAACTATATCCTTATTAGACGCTAGCGATTTTATATAAATAGAATAAAAAATAATATTTTTAAAAAATAAAAAAAGCAAATTTTTTTAATTTTTTTAAAAAAATTTAATTTTTTTGAAATTTTTTAAACAAATACAAATATGTAATACTATAAATAGCCAGGATTTAAAGATTATGATAGAGTTTATAATTCTGTAAAGTTTTATGCATTAAAGTATGATAGTTTTTGAAACGCAATGCTCGTAAGTGAAAAAAACACAAACTGAGAAAAAAGGCTTTAAAATTTTAAATTGAATTTGAGAAAATAAATTTTAAAACTTACATGCTAAAATGCTCCAGGATCATACGATATGCCTTCCTGTTGCTTAAACAGCTCAATTTCTTTACTCTTTTCAATTTTTTTGGCTCTGCGAGCTTCAAACGATGACGTTGAGCTCCTCTTTCTTGACGTAAAGATTCGACGATTGTCACGTTCAGCCAGGAACACACAAACATTTTTGTTAATTTTTAAGCCAAATTTCTCTAAAATAGTAATAAGTATTTGATTTCCATCATTAAAAATGCTGGTTGCTAGATTTGCAGCAATCTCTGCAATCTGAAGGCTAGAATCAATCGTCTTCGGACAAAACTTCCAGATTAATCAATTTAAACTTTCATTAGGATTCTGTGTCTTACCTCCTAAACATTTCCTCAGGAGTGCCAGATGAGATAAGTTTGCAAATACAGGCTTAATTACATCTCGAACAGCTTTCGGAACTGAGGGTTTGTGTTTATAATTTTGTAAATGATTATTAATTGCAGCATTATACTTACACCATGTGTTTGGATTTGTAGGACAAAACCAGTGCATCGGTTCATCATCGGTGCTGCAAGAATGACCCCAAACAGCCCAAATGGCTTTCCGCATTTCATCTACACAAGTAGAATTGCATCGAAAAGCATTACTATAGTAATGCGTAAGCTTATTAATTAAACTATCAGTTAACCTACCTTTACCGCCTATAGTTTTACCATCAGATAATTTCTTTTTACCATATACTAATTTAAGCTTCCTATGTCTTGTACCCATTCTCTTTTTCACATGGCCTACACATTCTATTTTCTGAATAAGATGGTTATCGCCGTACGGCTTCTTTTCAGAAAGGGCATTGAATGTTTTTGTGTCGCCATCTCCTATGTAGTTCGAATATTTCAGGTTGTGAAGCTTTTCTGATCGAATAAAAATCCTCAACATCCGTCAACCTCCATCTTACCAGCAGAGCCAGAATAATTTTTTCTACATGAAATCTTATGCGCTCTTAGCCATTTATTGTACTTGATACCAAACTTTAGCCCTTTATAACTGTCGCATCCTTTGCAAAATGAGGACAACACTTCCCTATCCAAAACCTTACCTGTTTCGCTCCCTATTAGAGTACATACTCCAATCAACGATGAATGTCCTCTCGTCTTCCAGGTCCCATCACCACTTACCATTAAAATGTTATCAGGCGATGAAGAATTTTCTTCGACATCTGCCCTGTTCATGCTTTCTTCGGCGACTTCCTTCATAACAAGTGAAAGTTTATTATTAATAACATCATATGATTTTTGTTTAACAGGATTAGGAAGACTCATTACAGCACAAAAGGTTTTTAATGACTGTAAACCTTGACCTATGCATCTCATTGCTAAAATAGATCTTCTGTTAATTTCTGGAGCATTATTTTTATTAACAGTGTTTTCACAGCTTGAAAAAGTACAAATACTCCCACAGTTTTTACAATGTATTTCAAAATTCGAACATAAACTACGAGTGGATTTTTCATTAATTGTTAATGGCTTATGACATTTTAAACAGCATGATACTGGCAAAATAGATCTAAAGGTTGAAATAAAATCAAAAATACGATATCCTTTGAAGTTTTCACTTACCTTAACAAGATTTGACTTTAATGCAGTCTGAATTCCTGAGATTTTATTACTGGAAGCACACTTACCTGTATCTCTCCTTTCTGCAACATTTGTATCAGGACATACCTTCATGAATTGGTTCCCTCTAAATCTTCTTTTGTTAGGACGCTTACCTGAAGGCCTAGGATGTATATTTTCCATTTCAAATCAAAAGATAAATAATGTTTTGAATTTCGATAACGATTTCAAACAACGTTGTTTTGAATTTCGATAACTTATTTCAAACAACGTGGTAGCGTTACCAAAACAGAATGTACATTATCTAGTCTATAATCAAATATTTAGGGAATATTTTCAAAAACTCACTTCAGTATATATAGTTACATATCAGTAATATGCGTTGAAAGGTACAGGTGCATTTATTCAGTAAATTCTGATAAAAAGCTACATGTAGTTTTAAGAATAACATTTTGAAAAAACTTAATTTTAAACACAATATACCACTTCATCACAAAAACTATGAAATGCAACATGTATTTGTCCCATTTTATTAAGAATTAGCACTTCTCAATTTATTTTCAATAAAATAGAAAACAAAAAAGTCTTAATTTCCCAGAAAATAATGCATAGCATTTTTCTGTTTTTTTTAAACGGAATATTAAAAATATATCTACATCATTTTTTTTTTTAATTTTGTATCAATCAGTAAAATATTTAGCTTCGATGCATTACAAATATCCAAGTCGACAATAAAGTATCCATAAATATAATACATAAAAATACATAAATACAGTTTAGTAAGAATTTGTGGTTACTTTTTGGTTATATCTGAATTTACGACATTTCGAAAGTTTTCATTGGGTTTTTGTATTGTTTTCATTTAAATCAGAAATATAAAAATCTCAAAATATAAAACCTGAGGAATTTGAGCCTAAAGACTTTCCTTAAAAAAAAAGGAAATGTAATGCAGATAGCACCATTAAATTATAGGGTGGTTTTAAAATTTTGCAAATGACTGTAATAAACAACAATAAATGTTCTAACAATTAATTAAAGTATAATACAAATACATAAAAAAGAGTTATAATAAGGATAACACTTTTTATAGAACTGGCAAATTTCCATCCTATATTTTAAGGATTGCACACATTTTTGAAGACCTTAGACTGTTTCGAAATCAGTGTGATCTCTTGAAGCATGTAGGTGTTTGTTTTAAAAAAAGATTACCTCCCACCTGTAAAAAATAATTGAAGCATGCTTCTTAATTTTGCTTACCATGTTAAAAAAACCAATAGAACGAATGGCATAATATATCTTTTTTACCTAAAGCAAATAATTTTCCTTCCACATCATTCTTTTTTTTTTGTATACGGGAAGGAACTGTGGTGATTGTCGCAAGCTTTATAGACACGATGAGACTTATTCTCAGCACCACAGAACTAGTCATTTTTGGAACGCAAATGGATTAATCTTCTCTTGAATCCTCACTCTTCAACTTCACAAAAATAACCGTCTGTGTCTCGGATATCTCGGGTGTTTCTTTTCGTCTATCGCGTATTGTGACACAAATAGACCCTTCATGAATACCACACATACCTAAAACAGAAAAGCTGAGAGTGTGACTTGGTTTGGGACAGGTTAGCTAGCTTTGAAACTCTTCAGACATGACGTATCGTCCAGACTTCTGTGGTGGTATTTCAGGTCTGTGGCGTACTTGTGACACGCGAACAGACTTCTTCTTTCTACCACAGACCTTGTATGTACCTGTAAATAAAAACTACAGTAGAGAGCCAAATTTAAGACCACAGGAAGCGCTTGAGTTCTTGAACACATTTAAGATTCTTTGAGCGAGTTCGTGCTTTTACGGCACATAAAATATTCTAATAATATAAGTTTGTGTGACTACTTCTTTTATCGTTAGTTGTATATTGGAGTTGTTCGGAGAGACTGGGGTCTTTTTTATGTGTAACGAGAATAAGGCCCTATTTATTTTTAATCAAGGAGCAAATAGGCAACCGTGCTTAAAGTTCTAATTTTGAACGAAAACTGATTCCGCATTAATTGTCGACAGTGCGTTTAATTAACTAAATTTCAATAAAACTGAACTTTTCGTGAAAAATATCCGAAAAAAATGAAAACAGTTGAATATGTTTCTCGTGTGATGAGAAGCATATTCGTACAATGCCAAGTACCTACTCAAATAAGATTAAATTTATTATTTCTATAAATATAAACAACAACAGTTTGATAAACCGTAAAATTAGCTTTGGTCTTTTCTCTACTTTACTGATTGAATCTTGTAACATATATTGAAAAGAGGGATTAGAAATGTTCAATACTGTATAATTTAGTGACGCTACTACTGCAAAGATATCTTCCACGAGGTTGGTAGGTGTACACTGCCATAATTGCTGTTATAAAACTCAATTACATTTACTGTGGTCTTAAAATTTGCAAACAACTGCAAAAAAAATCTTTAAAAGGTATGTGCATAACAATAGATTAAAAAAATGCCGATATATAAAAAAAATTATAATAAAGTTAACACTTTTAACAGAACTGGAAAACTTCCATCCTATATTTTCAGGATTCCAAACATTTTTTAAGGCCTTAGACTAGTTTGAAATCAGTGTGATCTCTTATAGCATGTAGGTGTTGGTTGGAAAAATGGATTACCTCACACCTGTAAAAAAGAAATTGAATCCTGGATCTAAGTTTTGTTTATATTGTTTAAAAAACAAGTAGAACGAACAGCGTAATATATATTTCTCACCTAAAACAAATAATTTTCTTTCCACATCATCCTTTTTTTGTATAAGGAAATAGTCTATGGTGTGTGTCGCATGCTTTTGACACGATGAGACTTATTCTCGGCACCAAAGAATTCCACTTTTTTAGAAAGCAAATGGAATGATATTCGCTTGAATGCTCACTGTTCATCTTCCTCAAATATTATCGTCTGCGTCTCCGATATCTAAGGTGTTTCTTCTCGTCTATCGCGTTCTTGAAACACTAATAGACCCTTCCTGAACAACCCAGATACCTCTGACAGGGAAACTAAGAGGGTCACTTGGTTCAGGATATTTTAGCTAGCTTTGAAATTCTGCGAGGATGACGTAACGTCCGGACTTCGGTGTTGGTATTTCAGGTCTTTGGCGTACCTGTGTCACGCTGCCCTAATTGCTGTTATAAAACTCAATTACATTTACTGTGGTCTTAAAACTAGGCAAACGACTGCAAAGAAATCTTTTTAATGTATGTGCATAACAATGGATTAAAATAAAATGCAGATATATAAAAAAATTATCATAAGGATAACCCTTTTTGAAGAACTGGGAAACTTTCATCCTATATTTTCGGAATTGCAAACATTTTTAAAACCTTAAAGAAGTTCGAAATCAGTGTGATCTCTTTAAGCATGTAGGTGTTGGTTGGAAAAAAGGATTACCTCACACCTGTAAGAAAAAATTGAACTCTGGTTCTTAGTTTTGCTTAAGGTATACGACTAGGTCTAAAAAGAGTTTTTTGACAAAAATGTCGATTTTTTTTTATGATTGTTAAACAAAGCCCCAACCTTTAAGATTCCAAAACAGTCTTTATTTTAATTTTACGTAAATTAGAACTCTAGATATAGCAATTTTAATAAGTCATAGTAGTTGAAAAAGAAACCGGAAGTTATGTCATCTGGACCGGAAGTGAGTGACATATGAAGTGTTTAATTATTATTTCCCTAAAATGGAATTTCAGAAATCAAAATTTTAATTATCTGTTTACTAAGCCACAGTTTGCTAATAATTATTTCAAACAATTTTGTTGCAAACGATTGGCAACGCTATTTTAAGTTTATCACTATTCCGTGTTTGTTTACATTGGACGTTAGATTTACCACGCCTATCTTAATTCTGTTATTTCTAAATTTTGCTTTATTTTTAGAACTAAAATTATTTTAATTTAATCTTAAAATTATTTTACCTGAAATCATGGGTAAATGTCGTTCATATCGTCCCCGTAAAAGAAAGTTTCATGGAAAGCAAGATACATACAATGAAATTGCCTCATGCAAGGAAGAAATTACGACCGCCAGTTCAATGAAGCTGCAGCATTGTTATCAGGTAAATGATAATGAAAATAATACAGAACATTTAACTGGAAACAGGATGATTGATCTGGAAATTTCAATTGGTATTTTTTCCTTATTGTGTTGCCTTAATAAAAAGTGTAGCGCAGGAAGCCTTTATCTTGTGGAAGATTCAAGGTTTGGATTATCTACAAATGTTTCTTTGCACTGTAAAAATTGCAGTTTCATATCGGCATTTTGTACTTCTAAAACGTTAGACAAAATGAATGAACTCAATACTCATTTTGTTTATGGCTTAAGATTGATTGGTAGAGGTGTCTCAGCAGGAAGAAAACTTTGTGCTGTTTTAAATCTACCTCCCTTTCTCTCAAAGCTTGCATTCCGCCAACAAGAGAAAAAAAAACTCCTCAGTGCTGCTACTTCCATTGGAGAAAAAATAATGAATGACGCAGAAAAAGGTATTAGGCATTTAAAAAATCTGTACATGATACTGTAAATTGTGGTGTTTTGGTGGATGGTACCTGGCAGCGTCGTGGTTTTTCTGCGCTAAATGGTTGTGTTAGTGCAATATCTGTCAAAACTAGGAAAAATGTTGACTTTGAAACTTTATCTCAGTTTGGTAGAAAATGCAATTCAAAGACGGAGCAACAAAATCTGAAATTGCGGTGTAATCATCATAAAGGATCTTCATCCAGTATGGAACCGGTTGGGGCTTATCGAATTTTTGAGAGGTCGGAAGATCATAGAATGTTGCGATACACTGACTATTATGGGGATGGAGATTCCAAAGCTTTTGATGCCGTGAAGAACATTTACGGGAAAAATTCTATTACGAAGCTAGAATGTACTGGGCATATTCAAAAAAGAGTTGGAACAAGGCTTCGAAAATTGAAAAGCTGAAATAAAGGACTCGGGGGAAAGGTAAATTGACTGATGGTATAATTAATTAGCTACATAATTACTATGGAATTGCTATTCGAAGCAATATTGGGAACTTGGACAAAATGCAATCTGCAGTTATCGCTGCCTTCTTTTATTGTTGCTCATCAAAACATCAGCCAAAACATGGACAGTGCCCTGTCGGAGCTGAAAGTTGGTGTAAATTTCAACGGGCTAAAGCTTCTAATATTGTGTATCAGGATAAATCCTTGGGACTGCCACGAAATATTGTTAACACGATAAAGCCAGTTTATATGGATTTGTGTGACAGAAATCTTTTAAAGAAATGTTTACACGGCAAAATTCAAAATTCGAACTAAAGTTTAATACAATTCTGTGGCAGATATTACCAAAAGAAGTTTTCGTTGAGCATCAAACATTGCGTTTAGGAGCTTATATTTCTGTTGTGCAGTTTAATAATGGCTTCCAGGGATTAATTTCCATATTAAATAAATAAGTATTGTTTCGGGCTATTATACTGTACGGGGACAAAAACCTTTGATAATGAGCGCATTGCAGATTCAAAACGTCACTCACTACCAACAGCAAAAACCTGCAGAAGAAAACTTAGGGCCATTCGAAAAGAAAAAAAAAATAAATAAAAATTGAGGAAGAAGAAGGAATAACATATAAAACTGGATAATTTTAAGTTGTTTTTTTAATATTTACTTTATGTAACTTATAAGTATATTTTTTAAATGTGTTTTTGAAGAATGAAATTTTCACGATGTTTTTTGCACGAAAACTGGGATATCTCCAAAACAATTACATAAAATTCAATGAAATTTGCAACATTTAAGTTATAAGCCCTTGAGAGTGTAGCAAACCGCCGGTTTTCAGATACTTACATTTACTCACATTTTATAGTCCTTTTCAGCTAAGAATATAGAGTAATTTTAACGAGAAAAATCATTAACGTTAAGTTCGAATGCTTATTAAATATTTATTTTTGAAAATATTTTTTAACCTGCGGTTTGCGACACTTCAGGTGGATCAATAAATATAACAATGCAATTAAAATTACATTATGTCCAATATATATTTTTTACGCTGTTTTTCCTGAAATTGAACTTTTTTTAAAAATTTTATAAAAAAAATTTTCTTTCTCAAAAACAAAGGTGATGCATGGTATTTATTTCATAATTATAACTCTTTAAGCCGCTTTATGTTCTTTAAAACAATAAAATTCTTCTGATAATCAATTTTTGAAAAATTGGTCTTCGAACCTAGTCGGGTGCCTTAATTTGTTTAATGGACAAATGGAACGAACAGCATAATATATATTTCTCACCTAAAGCAAATAAGTCTAATTCACCGTCATCTTTTTTTATATAAGGAAAGAATCTGGTGTGTGTGGCATGCTTTTGACACGGTGAAACTTATCCTCGGCTCCACAGAATTCAACTTTTCTAGAAAGCAAATGAAATGATCTTCTCATGAATCCTCACTCTTCAGCTTCCTCAAAAATAATCGTCTGCGTGTCGGATATCCGGGGAGATTCTTCTCGTCTATCGCGTTCTTGTGACACTAATAGACCCTTCCCGAACACCCCAGATACCCAAGACAAGGAAGCTGAGAGGGTCACCTGGTTCGGAAAATTTCAGCTAGCTATGAAATTCTTCGAGAATGACAAATCGTCCAGACTTCTGTGGTGGTATTTCAGGTCTCTGGCGTACTTGTGACACTAACAGACTTCTGCTTTCCAACACAGAACTTTTTGCACCCGTAAATAAAAACTACAGTCGCGAGAAAAATTTCAGACCACTGCACGCGTTTGAGTTCTTGAACACACTTCATATATTTG